>JASDQU010504745.1:8446-25451 GCA_032191745.1 Picea mariana | reverse complement strand
AAATTGTGATAAATGGTGTAATTGAAATGATTCTAAGATCTCAAGGATAAGATACAAGATATTAACTCCATATAACTTTCAAATCTTCAAATTTCATCCAGCTTAATGGCAGATACAAGACAAATGTAAAAAAGTTGTCCATATGTTACAAAAAAAGTATACTGCCATGATGTTCATTCTTTTCTGCATTAAAGAAGTTACCATGATCCAAAAAAATTGTGATAAATGGTGTAATTGAAATGATTCTAAGATCTCAAGGATAAGATACAAGATATTAACTCCATATAACTTTCAAATCTTCAAATTTCAACCAGCTTAGTGGCAGATACAAGACAAATGTAAAAACGTTGTCCAGGGCAAACTATTGGAAAGTACTCCAGACATTTCATCACTTATGTTTTTTACATAGATTATATGACGAACCAGTTTAGCCATGGCTTTAGGATTAACAATTTTATCGAAGAATCTAAAAAGACACCATCAACTCCCAAAGTTACAATGACCATGTACAACTGATAAAAGTAGATTGCAAATTACATTGTTTACATGTTTTACAGAGATAATATAACAAGTTGGATTATCCATGGCCTTAGGATTAGCAATTTCAACAATCCATCAAGGACTCAACAGAAAGCATCAACTCCCAAAGCTACTATGACCATCTACAATCAATAAATTGTATAAAGAATAGCTACCCCAGCCACTGGATCTACTTCACTTTTGATATAAGCAATTCATAAACCCACTAGTCCAAGATAAAAATTTACTAAGACACACCATCTTGGATGGCAACAATTGTTCACTCAGTCTAATGTGCTCCCAATCCTCCATACATCTAATGGGCAAACACCCATACAGGTAGGGCCTGACCTCTCTTTAGGGCATACATAGACAATTTAATGGACTTCTCACACACCCCACTTTGGAGGGAGGTGATTTGGAGAATGCCCCTGGCCAGCACCTATATGGGTATGACCCACCCTCGCTTCAGGGCATGCAGAAGTAAACTAGTGGGTTTTTGCCACTCACCCTGCTTTCAAAGGAGGTAATTTACTAATTTGGAGAGTACAACAGACCAACAGTTGTACAGGTAGGGTTTACCCTCTCTTTATGGCAGACAGAGGCAATGTCATGAGGACCGCTATGAATGAAATCATCAATGATTGAACTGCAAAGTAGGAAAATGCATAAGCAGCCAGTGCAAACCTTGCAAGCCACGGTGAAAACGTGCCTAATAAGCATGGATTTAAATTTGACCCCTGATCTTTGCTAGCACAAAATCAAAATCTCCCCAATCAAAATGATTACCCTAAAAAACTTAAAAGGAACAATAAATCAACAAAGAAAACACCCCAAGGAGTTAACATATAAGCTGCAAACTGTTCATAACCATATGGTAGAAGAAATTATCTTTTAGTTGAAAAGCACCCAATACAGATTTGCAATATTTTTCAATTATTTAGTACATCACTCACTAGTCTTACATGAATAGAAGAAGTTCCAAATGTTTTAAGAATTACAGCCCAAAAAGAAAATGTAACCATTACTCACATGGAAGGCACCCAATACAAGCATACAATACATATTTCCAAAATTTAAAGGAAACTGGCAGTAGTGTTCTTCTAAAGGACAAGCACCCAAATCCAACATTGAGACATACAACCTACCCTAATCCCCAATATGTCCAGAAAACTAGCAGAGAAATCAAATTCGCAATGAAAATTAGGCATGAAAGGGATTCAGACCATATTATTGGCCATTTTATTGGAATCCTTCTCTACATCTCCATAGGCGCCGCCATTCTGTTCCTCGCCATAGGCGGCGCCATTCTGTTCCCCATTGGAGGTGACGAACATGAGGGGCCTGTCCTTGGCCTCTTCCTCGTCTTCTGTATCGGTAGTGCTGAGGGTGATGCACGAACATCGCTCCAGAGATGCAAAGAACGCAGACACCACGCTCGTCCCCACCCACACCGCTGCACGATCCAGCTTGTTGCAATACTCGGAGCTGAAAGTGCCCACGCGATCCATTGTAGAGTCTTGATCCGGCAACAACAAACCCACAGAACCAGATTGGGAATTCACTTCAATAGCCCTTGGTATACATACAGGGTTGGGCTTCTCAAGCTCTACCTCCTATAACATTATCTATGTCAATTTATCATGTAGCACTAGCAACACGTTGAGTACGACTTGTCTCCAAATGACAGAAGAAAACTTCAAACTTAAAGATGTAAACTTAATTACGTTATACCAGTCGTGGGTCCAAAGTTACATTTGTATATGGTTTTTTTTATATAAGGTGGTTTATTTCACACTACTATTTTTTAAAAAGCAAAACCACTTAATTTGCCCTTAATTTGTGGCATGGAAATTTCGGCGACCCTCGGGACATCTGGCTGTTTTTCGGCGACTCTCGGGACGTTTGGCTGTTCGGGTATTAGGTAGAACCAATGAGAGTCACATTTGAGTGCGCCTAGCTAAACTTTTTTCCATTTTTCATCTAGGTTTAAAAAATAAAAACAATTTTTTTAATAAAATTGAAGAAAATACAGCGTTGTTATTTTGTTTTTATGCATTTTAATAATATATTATTTGTTTCTTCTTGTGTTTGTATTGATGTTTATAATGCGAAGCTCCGAGACACTTCAAAAGTTTCTTTAGGACCAGGGAAAAGCCTCATTACGGATCAGTTATCCACCATTGAATTCTTTCCTCGCCTTGTTGATGAAGAGGATGTTAGAGCTATGGAAAAAACATGTACTAGAGACAAAATACTTAGGTTTTAAAAGTATTTGCAACGGACAAAAGTCTTGGTTCAGATGGGTGGATGATTGAATTCTATGTCTAATTTTTCGACCTGGTTGGGGAGGCTTTGTTGGAAGTAGTTGAGGATTTCAGAATTATAAGTGAAGTGATTAAATCGATAAATTCGATCTTTCTTACTCTTATTCCGAAAGTAAATAAGCCTACCTCTTTTGGTGGATTTAGACTTATTGATCTATGTAGTTTTTGCTATAAAATCATTGCAAAATTAATTGCTAATAGGATTAGACCTATTTTGTCCCGGTCTTTATCTGATGAGCAATTGGGCTTCCTAAAAGGAAGACAGATCCTAAATGTTATAGGAACTGCTCATGAATGCTTACATAGTATTAAGGTAAAAAATCTAAAAGCTATGATTTTGAAGCTTGATCTTAAGAAGGCGTATGATTGTATAAATTGGGATTTTTTTAAGATTGTCGTTATTACAATCGGTTTTTGGCCTACCTACTACTCATTGGATTTTGAGTTGTGTGACTTCAACTATTTTTGCAATTCTGATAAATGGGGAGTCTACATCTTTCTTTCAGAGTGGTAGAGGCTTAAGACAGGGATGTCCATTATCGCCACTACTGTTTATTTTTGTGATGGAAGGACTCAGGTTATCTTTAAAGAAAGGAAAGGCCGACGAGAAGCTGGCAGGGGTCAAAGTATCCAGAGTTATCAAGATCTTTCATCCGCTTTTTGTGGACGATGTTCTCATAATATCAAAGGCCTCATTAGAAGAATGGATGGCGATTGTAGGAATTATATATGTCTTCTGTAAAGCGACGGGTTTAGAAGTTAACTCTCAAAAATATTTCCTCTATACTTTTGGGGTACAACAAGAGGTTGTAGATACTTTTAAAGTCTTTCTTCCATACAATTTTGCAAAGCTTGTGGATGGTTTAAACTACCTTGGTTTCTTTTTAAAATTGGACAACTACAAGGTTGCAAATTGGCGCTGGCTCGTTACAAAATTTGAAAATAGAATTAGTCAATGGTGCAATCGTTGGCTCTCCCTAGGGGACGATATGTTCTTATAAAAGATGTCTTGGAGAGCCAGCGTGTGTATTGGATGGCCTTGGAAAATATCCCAGCCTCTGTTCTCAATCAGATTAGAAAACCGATCTTCTCCTTCTTATGGTCGGACATGAGAGGAAAACAGCATTATCACCTCAGCAGGTGGGAGTCTATTGCAAAACCAAAACATTTTGGTGGTTGGGGATTAAGGAATCTACAACTCTTCAACAGGGCGTTGTTGGCAAACACTTTGTGGAGAGTTTTATTGAAAGATGGCATATGACAACGTGTAATCAAAGACAAGTATCTTCTACTTGGCTTAGATCAACTACTTTTCATACAACTCGGGCCTCACAAACCTAGAGGAACCTACTAAAGTCATTACACCTTTTATTACATTGGATAAGTTGGAGCCCTGGTTCCAGACTTTCGATCTTATTAGGCAAGGATCGGATCCTGGATATGGGGAATGCTTCTTTTCTCTCAAAAGAGCTTGTAGATACTCTAAATCAAAAAAAAAAAATCACTTTATTTATCAGGTTAGCAGATCCATTCGTTCGGGAACTATTTGCTCTTCTTGGCTCGATAGTGAGAAGATGGGTCTTACAAGAGCTCAAGCATCTAAATGGGATTTATTTCATAGGACCTTGATGGGGGTGGGTGTGTAAATTCTCAACAGACCGGACGAGCTGAGATGGACATGAGGAGACAATTTGGGCATCCTTTCAATGAGAAATGTCTACTCAGCCTTAGCCACAAAACTTTGGCAACATTCTATTGGTGGATGGCGAAAGAAACTGTGGTCATAGGATTGTGCCCTCAAAATAAAACTCTTCACTTAGTTAACTGTGAAAAATAAAATTCTTACGTGGGACAATCTACAATGCAAACGATGGGTTGGGCCAAACATTTGTCACATGTGCCTAAAGGAGAGGGAGATTGTTATGCATTTGTTCGTAGATTGTGCCTTACAAAAAAAGTTTGGGATAGGGGTAAAAGAGTTCTTTCTATTACCACTGTCTGGGAGGGGTCCTTAGTGATAGACTGCTATGATAGATGGAATATACAAAATACTACATACCCCTCTCTGCCCACCATCATAAGCTAGTTTGTTTGTCTCGAACGAAACAAGGTTCTCTTTGAAAATAAAATCCCTTCTTTCCATGCAGTGACCTTTAGAGAACTTGGAGGTGTTGGCAGCCATACTGAAAAACAAAAATTAAAAGTGAACAGATCCATAAAGGAAATTCCTAAGGACCCTATCACAAAAGGATGGTTTGATGGTGCAGCGCTCACAAATGGAGGATTTAGTGGCGCTGGAGGGGTGTTATGGATAAATGAGCATTTGACAATCAATTGGACATTCAATTGTGGTCTAGGAACAAACACAAGGGCAGAATTGTTGGGTGTATGGGCAACCTTAACACTAGCTTCTCGGATGCACACCTTGAAATTACAAGTTTTTGGTGATTCAGAAATTGTCATAAACTAGCCAAACAACAAAGGAATCTTGAATGTTATTTCTCTGGACTGCTAGAAGGAACGATTAAGAGACCTTAAAAAAACTTTCAGTTCAATCTCATTTTCACATATCTATAGAGAAAGCAATAAGGCGGTTGATCGTCTTTCCAAGCTGGCGCTTCAAAAGTAAGAAGGGAAAATTACCTACAACCACTGGGTAGATGGAAATGAAGCGCCCACCCTGTACTTAAGTCTTTTCTAGCTTCCAATGGGGAAAGCTTATGCTTTTTTTCATTTTTGATCTTCTATGGTCCTAAAGTGGCTACAGTTGTTGTGTCTCGACAATTTATCTGAGGTACGAGTTTATGTGGATCTAGGCTCTTCATGTGATGACAATTTTTATGTTTATGAGACTGAAAGCCTCCTCTGATCCAAGCTTGTGTTACTAGACAAATCTTGATCTTTTTGAGATGTAATCTTTCATGTTTTTGAAAACAATTATATATAAATATACCGAAAAATTTTATGTTGAAAAAATTGATATTTATAATTGTTGTTGGGGTATATTGTAAATCTGGGAAAATTTAACAAAATAGATATACATAAAACATCGCTACATAGTTAAAAGGTAATTGTTGTAGTATGTGAGATGTCTATGCAATATCTTTAATATTAGCACATTTATTGTTTACATTATTAACAAAAATTAATTTAAAAATAAAGAATAAAAATTATACATTTCACTAGAAAACTAAGATATTCTTTTAATAAGTTTTTTTCATATCTCAATTTCCCATCAAAATTATTTTGCATTAGGAAAAGTTTCTTTTTAAAATTGTTAATTCATTTTTTGCTCTTGGTTATATCATTGCTCACTTTTATATGGCTCAAATCCTTTGTTGAGAATTGTTTCATTAGCCCCCTTTTTCCGTTCTCTAGTTTCTTATAGTGCTTCCCTGTATTATGTGGGGGATTTACCATACTTGCTCTACACTATTAACTTGTTTTGCAAGTTTGTTGGCAAGCACTTATGTTTCTTCTTCATTTTCTTCTATGGTGGGGAGATTTGTAATTTCTTTTAAGTTGTTGGTGCTCTATGACACCCTTTCAAGAGTGGAGTGAAAGGGATTTATGTTTTTGTTTCTTAATCTCTTTTCCACAAACATTGGAAAATTTCTCAATATCTATTTTTTTTTCTTTGGGTGAGAATCCACCAATTGTATTGTACTTTGCATCTAAGAACTACTTACATGTAATTAAATTTTGCTCCCAAACCTTGCATGTGACCTCAATCGAAATATATTTTAAGTAAACCTTTACTAAGATCCACTCCAACACACAGCTTATAATAGGTGGTGATATGTTTGTTACTTGTTTCTAAAACACAAACTGAAACTTCCTCGAAACATTTGAATCCATAAATGCAAAACCTTAAAAGTATAAAAGTGAATGAGAAATCTTAACCTAGAGTTAAAATTAACCATGCAATGGAGAGACCAAACCATTATCAGTCCCTGCCGAAGGTGTAGAGGGACTATAGCGATCGATAATTCGTTGACTTTATATTAGTTTGTCGTTTGACTACAAATTTTTGCATACTTTCTAATGTTTGACATACATAACTAAAAGCATTATTTTTATATAATAAAAAAAACTATATATGTTGTGATTTGATTGGATGATAGATCTGAGGTCTTATTGCAAGCTTCATTATTCCCAATGAATTATATGTTTCCATATCCAAAGTTTTATCATGTACGGTACTTTTTTTATTTGTACTACTCGTATTGAAATGTTTAGATATCCAAGGTTTATAGTGATCGATAATTCCAAAGTTTATAACCTTCTATTGTGATTTATTTTTTATTTGTGCTATTATTATTATTACTCCTTTGTATTTGTATTGAAATGTATGCATGTCGAAGGTTTATATCGTTGACACTTTTTTTGAGGTGCTTGAATAGGCCTGACAGCTTAAATGTTTACATGACGCGAGGTCCCCAAACAGGCCTGACAGCTTAAATGTTTGCATACCACGAGGCCCTTAGACAACATGACAACCTTAAATGTTTATCTAAATAGGCTTCTCAGAGTACATTTTTCCTCGAAATTTTCCATAAAATGTTGCAGTGAATTTGGACAATATTGTTGTCCACTGCCAGTTGAATAGGCATTGTATGTTTCATACTTCTTCGAGGCTTAGAGTGCAATTCCGTCATCGTTGAAGCTACATACATTGTTTACTGGTACGGTGGGTGCTTCTTCTTCACTAGTTCGTTGGTTGTTGCTTGTTGTTGTTGTTTGGTTCACAATTCGACCTGCGCTTCTGTCTTTCATCATTTCAGAGTAAGTTTTCATGACATAATTTCATTTTCTATTCCTTCCTTGTTGTTCAGTGTTTGCAGTTTGCAAGTAAGATTTTTTTCTTATTTCTACTGGCATGTTCATCGTATGTTTCTGGTTCCTTCTGTGCTTCTACTGCAGTTTCGTAATCGTTGGAGATACATATGTTGTTTACTGGTTTGGTGGTTGTTGCTTGTTCATTGGTTCGTTGGTTAGTCGATTGGTAGTTGTTTTTGTTTGGCTCAATTTTACAATTTTGGGGCCTTGGGGCTACAGTTGGGCATGTTTGTTCTTTCTCGCTAGTTTGGTGCTTGTTGTTTTCTTTTGTTTACTTCGGCTTTGCAGGGTTGGGGTCCTGCGCCGGCACTTGGAGTTGTTTATTATTATTATTTGGGCGCTTTACGATGTTCAGACCCTGCACCCACGAGTGGACATGCGGTTGTGTTATTTGTCGTCTCTGGCGAGGTCGAGATCAGTTCTGCTGCAAAATTTTGTTGATACTTCAGTGTTGTCATGATAGAAAATAGTGGCATAAAAAATAATTGCACAACTACATGTACAATTGCAATATCCATTGTTTTTTTGTTAAAATAAAACATGTGCAAGCTGCACTTATAAACCATGTATGGTGGAATGTGCCCATATCACAATACATGTTATTTATCCTATACACAGACTGGTGTGACCACGATACAATTTGTCTTGTACTTGAGATATGATATGTACAACAAAGAGAGTGCAAAATTATATTTCCATGTCTAGAAGCATATCTGGATACTTTGCCACAGAAAACCAAAATTGTTTAGCTATGGTGATGCACTTTCTCAATATTTTGTGGCTTGTAATATATTTTGGGCAGGGAAAAGCTTTATATATTTACAACCATTGATGGAGAAAAGCAAAGGTTCATGTTTCTCCCTATCTTTTATTCTATTTGTTGATTCTCATTTACTATATGTACATATTACTTGTTCTCTGGTGCATACCAGCTTCCATTCATGTTCATTGTGTTTTGTGCATTCCCACATTCAAACAAACAGAATAGCTGGAGAAAACGACAGAGTCTTGACTGCAATGGTGGAAGAGGAGATACAAAGGTACATGCTTGTATTGTTATTTCATATTCGGTTGTTTTGTATTTCGTTTATTGTCTGTATGTGCGTTCACCTAGTTTATTGTATGTAGATGGTGTGTGCCTTCCTACATAGTAACTTAACTTCATTACATGTCTTCCTGCATACTAACTTCCTCGATGTCCATTGTATTTTTCCTGCATTGCTACATTTAAACAAACAGAATGTCTGGAGAGGACGATGGACTCTTTAGCGCGAATGTAGATGAGGAGTTACAGAGGTGCATATCTGTACTCTTATTTCATATTCTAGTGTTGAGTATTTCAGTGATTGTCTGTGTATTTGTTGTGCTTGTTCCACTGCTTTGCACCTTCTTCTTTTTTCCTGTATGTATATGCTATGTATCTTTCTGCTTATTCTCATGTGAATCGTATTATGTTTGTTGTTACATTGAAATAAATAGAACTACTTTTATTTCTTTTACATGTCTTTCTTCATACTAACTTGCCTTCATGTCCATTGTACATTCAGTGTTGCTACCTTGAAAGAAACAGGTTGGTTGGACAGGAAGATGAATTATTCTATGCAACATCAGAGGGTTTTGTGGTACAATCTTCGAAAAGGTATACCAACTGTGCTAGTAAATTAAATATACAAAGCGGGTGGGTGCATATAGTATTAGACTAGAAAACGATGACTTGCCAGCAATGGGCCTTTATGCCCTCCCCATTTCTACTTTTTCCATTTTCTATTATCCCTTTTGCTTTCTAATTGCTCTACTTGGTGGTCTTTCCGAAAATGGCTTGGTGTGCGGGTTGGCGGAGTCACGGGTTCACATTTATGGTCACTCTTCTACCTTATTCCATACTTACCCACTTTGTCGATTGCGGGTGTCAGGCTGGCGGGTTCAAGATTGCTCCCCTGGCTCCCGAGGTTTCGCGATATATAGATTGGTCGTTGTGCCCCACCATCACGCGCTATTTATTGTTACACATTTTTCCAGTCAAAAAATCAGATGCATAAAATTTGACCCTTGGGTCCTCATGTTTCTTGAGTATCCCTTGACACCCTATTTCGTATTCCATCTCCTTCCACCCTGCATGTGACAATAAGAATTATTATGGACAATATACAATGCATATGCTTGTTTAGTCCTTATGATGTTCATCTACACATGCTTGCATCAGAAAAAGTTGGACTAGTGACATGGCCATGAGCAGTCAGTCATCCCAGACATCAGCAGACTGATAAGGCCAAAGGTAACGATGCATACATTATGTTCCTAGTATGTTTACCAAACAAATATCCTCATCTATTTATTCATCTATGGCATGGTGAATATGTTGATGTCAACTGCAATACATGCTTTGCAGTTCACAAGAAGTATCAACAAGTACAAGCGAGACGTCGAACATAGCGCAGGTTCCGCAGACTAAGAGGTGTGGTTGAAAAAATCTGGCTCCATAGTTCATCGAAGCTATGCGTCTACTTGTAAATTTATGTTAGGCAAAAAAGAAAACAAACAAATAATGCACACTACCATTCACTTTACTTTTCCTGTTCAAAAATTGTCACCAGGTCTAGACTTGTAACACCCAAAGTACTATCAATAGAGGGCTTGAACAACCGTCGAACTGGACAAGTGTTCATCGGGGACATAATGGTCGTCTATAGCACCTACTTGGACAAGGCAAACAAAACTAGATCCATTATGTATGTTGACATGACAGACAAGGAGGCCATGATGACAGTCACACTGATTATTCCTACACAACTCGTCCAGAAACATGCAAAAAAGATATTGTTGGGTAATGGGATATCCATTACAAATTTTAATATATTGCCCAAAACAGTATATGACCGTAGTGATTGTGATTGGATTATTTCGCTCAATGAAACAAGTATTGTGGAAAAAAAAATTGTTGTTTGTTCAGAATATTGTTTCGTCTCAGACGCAACTATCAGCCAACTTGCACAGAGCAATGACATTTACCCAATCGGAACCATTGGCGCAGTTGTCACACTCGCAAGAAAACTTGGCTCGCAACACATTCTCCATATAAAATATGGAGAGTCAGATAATGACTAGGCAATGGTACCATTCTCCATATCCAGTTGTGTCCTTTACTTTCGCATGTGCATGTATCTCAGTTAAGTTACACAAATATTGCATTGTTCCATGTTGCAGCTGCAATTGTTCGATACCTATTCAAATTTGTTTTCGTCAATGGAACAACAATTGCATAAAGGGCGATTTCCACGTATGCTCTTCAAAAATATAACAAAGAAAAGGGATGTTAGAGAAAGGATGTTTTGCACAACCCAAGCAACATTTGTAACAAAGTTGCGAGCAGACATAGTACAGGATCTGAAGAAACTAACTAGCTCTACGATTGTTGTGTGTATACATCTATAGAATCATCCTCACTTTGCTCATACACATAGCCTTCACCAAATTTCTGTGGTTTGTTTATTTTTTTTTATTTTTTTTGGGGGGGGGTGCAGTTGTGTATATATTGTTCAGTGTATTAATTCATATGCTCGCGTTTCCAGGTTGAAGGTGTTTTGGTTGCAACGAATGCGTACTCGACCCCCTTTGAGCCTGTATGTGTGAAATGAAACTCTCCTGCTTCTGCTTTGATAAGTGATGATACGATTGATTTTCTGTGATGCTGTGAAAAATGTCCATATATATATGGACATTGCCTCAATGCTGCCATCTGAACTGTGGACAACACAACCATGCATTGTACAATTAGGCAACCTCTGTTACAAGATGTGCTTCCTGGGTTAGTAGAATTGTCGTATGAAGCATACCTACAGAAAAAGGCAAGTAGTGTCTACATGTTGCACGACTTTCGAATACACAACAAATTTACCTTAAATGAGGACAATGCAATATTGCATATCAGTTGAAGAAAAAAAATCATATCAAGCTTTGGCAGGAAATGAAAATATCTCATGTGTCTTTGTAATATTTCTTCAACACCTAGATGAATGTTCGTCGGACTCGAGTACTTGAGAATCTAATTACAAATGCAATCAATGTTGTTATTTTGATGTTTTCTTGCATCTCTCGATAAGAATTTTGCAATGTGTCTCTGCAATATTTCTTCAACACCCAGATGAATGTTCATCGGACTCGAGTACTTGAGAATCTAATTACAAATGCAATTGATGTTGTTATTTTGATGTTTTCTTGCGTCTCCCAGTGAGGATTTTGCATATTTGTTTCGGTGTGCAAATAAACGAAGAAAAAAAACATGGTGGGTGGTTGTTGCTTTGATGGAGGATCCTGCATGTTTTTTGGGTGCCCAAGTTCGACAATTGTTTTTCAACTATTTAGCCATGACAGGATTTCTACAATTTTCTTTTGGGTGCCCGAATAAAATAAAAGTTTGTCTCCAACTATACATTTATGGTATGGTATCTGCATTTTCTCGATGCCCTAATTGAAAAAAAAAAGGAACTCAGCATGGATTGAAACATCAGCTTGAGATATTTAGATCTCGCTATAGAGATTGCACGCACATAAGATTGTTCGGTCCAAAAGTGGGAAGCATGGCAGCAAACCCCATATATCCCATGGCCCCAGTTGTTTTCTCGTGGGAACATATACCAGATGTAAGAGAAAACTAATGCCATGACGTGTTTTCTTTATATATCAAATTGTTTGATGCAAAGGTCAATGTGTGTTGCTCTATGGAACCTTGTGGGATCTTGCTTGCGGCTTATTTGGAGTTTACTTGATTCTTGGTTGTATGCTTTGTCTGTCAATTTGTATATCGCAGAACTCCGATTGTTGTTTGGAGGACACAGAACAAAAGAATTGCAATTTTTTAGCCAGCCAGCCTGCAAGTCCGCCTGTCAATTTGTATAGCGTGGAACTCTGGGTGTTGTTTGTAGAACACAAAACTATAGAGGAACTTGGTAAAATTAATCTCCTGGAATAATTTGAAATGAACGAATATATACTGTGCGAAGTCCAATGGAGCTACCATATCAAAAAGAGGCTCTTAAAATTCAAATTGGTCATTATTATACTTGCGGTGATAGAATTTTAAAAAGCTTTGTTTTGTTTACTTCATTTTTTTTTAAATAAGAGATTTAACATCCTTTAATAATTTTATGTAATTAAATTGTAGAATATCAATACTTAATATTAATAATTTAGTATTTGAAAATAATGTTTTTAGATAATGTTAGATAGTTGATAGTGATCACCATCCGTAAACAATCGCAATCTTGAGCCTGCCGGTCCTGGACTCCGTCTGTCATATTGTATATCGCGGAACTCTGAGTGTTGTTTGGAGGACACAGAACAATAGAAGTGCAATGTTGAGCCAGCTAGCCCCCAAGTCCGCTTGTCAATTTGTATATCGCAGAACTCTGGGTGTTATTTGTAGGACACAGAACA
The DNA here is from genome assembly GCA_032191745.1 of Picea mariana. NCBI lineage: Eukaryota > Viridiplantae > Streptophyta > Pinopsida > Pinales > Pinaceae > Picea > Picea mariana. The sequence continues at coordinate 12,333 of JASDQU010504745.1, read as the reverse complement.
ATAGAGGCCCAATTTTGAGCCCGCCAGCCCGAGAACCCGCGATCCAAAAAGTGGCTAAGTATGGAATGAGGGATACGTACATGCTCTATAAAATCTCATGTCCATACTATATAAAAGTACATATTTAGTATGTATTACTCATTTTTCGAAAAATTTCTAGGTGCATAAGTTGGCGGATTCACGTCTTCAGATTTCCACTTACTTTTATATCACCAGCTTGACCGACCGCTTCCCCGTTTCATATTGTATAAATTTTTGGATCGCGGGTTTCCGAATAGGCGGGTTACCAGATATGCTGGTTCAACATTGCGTTCCCATTGTTCTGTTGCCTGCAAACAGCACCCGGACTTCCGCGATCTACAAATTAGCAAAAAAATCGAAATAAAAGAATATATACTATGTGAAGTGTAATGGAACAATCATATGAACGATAGGACATTAAAATTCAAATTTGTCGTTGTTATACTTGCGGTGAAGCTAACAGTACAAAAACTTTACTTAAACATCCAAAAATTGATTTTCTTGTTCTCTTATACAAACAGATCCTGGAAACTATAAACATCACCCATTGTATCTATTCCTTGATTGAAGAACCTGTTAACATGTTTAATGCACTTCATAATTAATGTTAAGACCATCAATGGGGCTTTCTTACAGCAATCCCCACTTCCGAAAATTGTCATTCGCTTTCTTTTTTGCCCTCTGCTTTCCCTTTCTGGTTACTTACTCATTTTTCGAAAAATGTCTAGGTGCGGGATTTGGCGGATTCATGTCTTCAGATTTCCATTGTTACTTTTATATCACCAGCCCGATCGACTGCTTCCCCATTTCATATTGAGAAATTTTTTTGAATCGCGGGTTCCCACATAGGCGGGTTCAACATTGTGTTTCCATTGTTCCGCCGCCTACAAACAACACCTGGACTTCCGCGATTTACAAATTAGCAAACAAATTCCTCTTCATCTCGTTTTCTTTCGCTTTATGTTTACTTGGTCCTTTTTTCGAATGTCTCATGCTTTTATATACAACACCCGAAGTTCCGCAATATACAAATTGCCCTCTCAACATTGCACTTCCATTGTTCCCCTATGTACAAACAACACCCAAAATTCCATGATATACAAATTGATGGCTGAAATCTATCACTGAGATACAATTTGACTATCGGCCCCTGACGTCTCTTAGGTATATCTTGTGACCCTTTTTTTGTAACCCGCCCAACCGCTTTCCATACTTGGGCATTTTTTGGAATCTGTTTCGCGGGTTGGCGGGTGGACAAAATGTACAATGCTTGGTGGCTCTTCGCCACCCCCGCTACCTTCGTACTTCTTTCTAGATATGCAATTATTAATCTTTAATGCTAGTAGTTCATCATGTAGGAACCGTTAAGATTGTCATTAATGTCCGGAAGGCCGGAGAGGATTTGTCATTACTACGAATTAAACCAAGATTTGCGGAGAAGAGTGTTATCCTTCAAAAGTATTCATTTCAAACATCATGCAATCTCTTTCGTGCGTCAATCGGTTGGCGCCTTTAAGAAATATCTAATTCTTAATCGCTCTTCGCAGTCACCGCCACCTTCACACTTTTTCTAAATATGCAATTAGTGAGCTTTAATGGTAACAACTCATTACACATGAACCTTGGAGATTGTCATTGATTAGCGAAAGGCTCGAAGAGATCTTCCATTGATATGCATTAAACCAATATTTGTGGAGGGTTATATTATCCCTCCCCAATTTTCATTTCAAACATCGTCTAGAGCAAACAAAAATTCTCATTAACTTGTGGCAACAGTTCTATCCAGATACAGTAAACACCTTCGGGCATGATGGCCAGAGGTTCCAGTGTTCCAGGGCATATTCTTACTACTCATCTCCCTTCGCCCAAGAGCAAAAAAGGAGATGGTCCCTTGGTACACCGACAAATATATTTCAATCCAAGGAATTCCAAGGCAACCCTACCTGCTCAGATAACCTGCCCAGTTGCATTGATGGCTGGCGCAGAGTTTGATGCCATGGATTTCAAGCCAGGAGAAGATGATCTGATGGACGATGATACGGTAATGGATGATGGAAATGTAGAGACTGTTCCCACTCCTGTGCCCAAATTGAAATCAACCATAATGGGGGAACTTCCCGGCTCAGCGATGGCGGTCCTGACAACACCAAAAGAAGGAGTTTCAGAAAAGAAACCGACGCTGAATGCAATAGCCGCTTTGCAACTCGAAAGTAGGAATTCCGGAGGTCTAAATTAGTCTATTCTGGGTGGAAGTCTTTCACTACAAGGAAATGATATGTTGATTCTCCCAGAGATATATTTCAAGGCAAAAAACTATTCAATTGTGGTACTACTATCATGTTCTCTGGATATACAATTAACATTTTAGGGAATGAGGACAAGAACTCCCACTAGTGCAAGGCATATTCCTACTATTCATCTCCTTCCACCTAGAATGGACTAATCTAGGCCTCTGGAATTGCACGTGCAGCCTATGTCCCTAAAGTTTTCGACTGTGGAGAGGCGGTTTCTTGGTGTGTCTTAACTTTCAGTTAAGGGATATTCCATTTGCCCTGCAACGTTTTTCTTCTTCTTCCTCACGGGAAGCTTCTGAGAACTATCAATTTTACCACATGATGATCCATCGAGGAGAAAACTGCAAGGATTTCCTAAAATAAAAAGCATGGTAATTAGTTTTGTATGCATGTTGAAGAGTATCTCGATGGCTCTTTCATGTTGCGGATCCCATGCCTGTGTTTGTGGCAGATATGTTCAATGTTTATGCCCAAAGAATTGGGTCCAATTTCTAAGGATAGATATACAGTGCTCAATGTTTTTTTGTTTTTTTTTAATGGATTTACTATTAAATTTTTTTACCTTGGAGTCTTGGTTGCTGCTTCTTTTTTGGATTTAACACCTCTTCTCATTGGCATGGTTCAGTAGTCTCGTAGTTCTTCGATATTGTATTTGCTTAGGTAATTTGTTCTAAAATGGAGCATCTAACAATTATATGACAATGTACTGTGTCGATCCATCAGGCTTTTATGCAAACAATAAATGAATTACATGTTGTTTCAAACCAACGTTCAATTCTATTCGTAATTCATATAGAACATAGCAATACCAAATCACAATATTGCAGCAAGATCATCATTCTTGTTTCTAGACATGCAATTATTAAGCTTTAATGCTAACAACCCATAATGCAAGAAGTTTAATACTTAAGTTAATATGTTACAGTCATGGAAGAATGTATCAAGAACACACTTACACCCACAAGTTGCAATAAAATCTAATCTTCAACAAAGCATTTGCTGACAATTATTAGAAAATGATGGTTTTGCAACAATGGTGCTTGTTTGAAACCAATTCACGCTTACGAAAATTTCCCTTCGCCTTTCTATTTTCCCATTCTTTTATCCCCTGTAGTTTCTCTTTCTGGTTACTTAATCATTTTTTCCAAAAATGCCTTGCTACGCGGGTTGGCAAATTCACGCGTCTCGACCGAGCGCTTCCCCTTTGTCTAAATTGCACTTTACATTGTTCTGTGACATGCAAATAACACTCTGGCTTCTGCAATATGCAGATTTACTAATGGACTCTCACATCATCCCCTCTTCCGTGTTACACATTTTGCACCAAAATGTTCTGATATATACAATTTGACACTCGGGGCCTTACAGCTCCTCGAGAACCCATCACCGTATTTTGAAGCACGTCCGACCGCTTTCCACACTTGACAATTTCTTGACATCTCTTTGGCGGATCATTGAGTTCGCGGGTTCAGGAAATTTCAAATTTCGAGATGTTGTTTCCTGTGTCCGCTACCTTTAGATTTCTTTCCAAGTATATGCAATATGTATACAACTTATCCAACAACATACAGA
>JASDQU010504744.1:126553-147438 GCA_032191745.1 Picea mariana | reverse complement strand
ATTTCTCATGATAATGATCACAGTTCTAATTTTACTGTAATGTGGTAGGATGATCGTGGTAAATCAAAAGCGGCCTCATACCAGGTAAACGAACAACAATTTTTGAATTGCATTTAATGTGCATTTTATTTATGTGGTGATCAATTATTTTATTTGTTTACATAAATGAATTATCATTTATTTTTTTGAATATGTAGTCGGCATGACATGATGTTGATGATGATTAACTTGGAAAAAGGTATTTGTATGAATCCCCCGAGCCTATGGTTTTAATTAAAAAAAATATCAATAAAGAAAACAAGGAACTAGCTCACTTCTTAGATATTCTAGATCAAACTCATGAGGTCGAACAAAGAATCAGAGAATTTATGAAAAGACTTAAGACATTTAAGGTAATAACCATAATTTCAAGTGGTTTTGTTTTAATGTCATAATATCAATTATGAAAGCTTGATTTTTAACTTTTACATTATTTAAACGAGAAAATGTTTTCTTTCTTATATAGCGATTTTTGGATCATATTGACCCCAACATGCATGGGGTCGGTAGTAGTGGTGTTGCATAGATGCCACAGGGTCTCGACGCAAGCCCTCGTAAACCTACCAGGATGCAACTATTCAAATCACCACCTTCCACACCATTAGGTGGGAGCCACGACATGCACACCGAGGAAGCGACCACATAGGTAGGCTCTGGAGGTGGTGACGGAGATGAGGCTAATGATTTGGCCAACTATATGGTTTCTTTAACTAAATCAATATGTGTGACCAGCACAGGGACCCTTAAGGGAACATTTATGGTCAATGAGGAAGGGATTCCATTAAAGCAAGTTAAAGTCCTAGGTAATTTTTAAATATTTAATTGTTTCATGTTCTCTATGTAGACAAATATAGATCATCTAAATTATTATTTTTAAATTAATAATCATAGAATGTTTTTGCATGTAGGGAATAACAATTTTTATAGTTCCTTGGAGAATAAGACATTGCTTATTTTTGGGCTCACCATACGGGAGAGGAGGAATTCCCAGAATTCCAGCCTCAAAAAATAATTGATGGATTATATTGAAATCCTTTGTGGTGTAGACACATTTAATAATACCTTGGCCACCGCTGCAACTGACCAATATTTAAAATATACGCGAGAAACAGATAGGAAGGACTTGAAAAAAAATGATAGGTACAAGCTTCCTCTGATGATTCCAGAGAGGGAGTGGAAGGCCCTCATTGAGGATGCAAAAGAGAATAAATTGACAGATGAAGGAAAAACACCCTCTAGTCCCAAAAGGTAAATTACAATTTCAATTCAATACCTTCAATTTTTTTTAGATGTAAATAAAAGTGTGTTATATATTAACATACTTTAAACTTTTGATGATAGGTTGACTAACACATCAAAGGCAACAAAAGAAAGGATTTCCAAATGTGGCTAGCATAGGCTAGGCTAGGGCGGCTACTTGAAGTTGCAGTCACAAATTCTAAGTACCCAAATATATTATTTGTATTTCCTTCAAAATTTTAGGTAATTGTAGTGAATAACATTAAAAATACATACTCTTATGCAATGCAGGGTGATGAGTTCGGTATTGAAACCATGGAGGAAGAGCTCGATCTTGGTTACAAGTACAGAATAAAAGTTGCAGTTGAACACGAGAAAATCTTGGGCCAGTTACCAAGAACCACTTTTCAGGATAAGGTAAATAAAATTCAATCCACATTAACCTTTATTATCAATATAATACAATCATGTTTAATATCATCAATAAATTTAATGTGTTACAACCTTTTTTTAATCAAGGGAGAAACATTGTCAACCAACGCACTAGTATTGGAGAGCAATGCGTTGATAGCAGTTTGTAACCTAAATATGGTTCTCCCGTGCAGTCCCATTCCACTGGGGTGTGGCCCCACGATAGTGATTTGACTGAGGACATGATGGTAATATTGCTATATTTTAATCATATACTTAATAATTTCATAGTTTTACATTTTGTACTTCAATTTTTTTTACTTATACATTTATGATTGTCCTTATAAACTTTGTGGTCCCAATGACAGATAATGTTGTACTTGAGGGTCATACACTTTAAGAGGAGCATGGGGGGGGAACCATTCCAACGGTGTTGACCCGTGCACTAGGTAAATAATGACATTGCAGGTGTTTTTTTTAATATTACTGGACTAGTTCAATGATATTTAAAAACTGACCATCTAAATTTTATATTCTTTATTTTGTAGGTGATTCCTCATCACAATTCCCTCCATTACCCCATGATTACCTCATGACTAGGCGTTCTTTGCATGAGAGGACGCAATCACAATCATATTTTGAAGTGCACCTCGAGAATGAAGACATAGATATTGATGAAATGCTTAGGAATTTTAGACCTAAGAAGAAGAAGTCTGCTAAAACTAAATGATGATGTACAATATTTTAAATATTTATAAAATCTATTTTCTATGAAATACTTTTTTGTACTTGTTGGGTCGCAAAAATTCTATTCTTTTACCAACCTTGTACTTCACTTTTCACCATATTTCGCTTTCCCACATCCTTACATTAAGACCATGTTCATCATTACATATGAGTTTAGACATATTATTTTCCAAATCATTCATTTAAGTATTTTTAGTGAGTTTATGATTAAATATTGTAAAAATAACATGTTTTCAGTTATATATCAAAGTGGGATGAGTTCTATGATATTTATAGGTGCATTTGAATACTCCAATCAATTCATATGATGGAATAGAATAAAACCTCTTTTCACATCAATTTCCATTCTCTAGTTTTAGATGTAAAGTTCTTTAGTGTAGTGTATGATGTTATCGAATAGTTGTTACTTTTCTCTTAGGAGAATTGAGCTCACTTCAAATGGATCAAGGAAACATTTTATTTCATTGTAAACAATTGTGAAAATTGGTATGTATATATTTTTGTTTTTGCTGTAAATATTTCAATAGATTTATATGATGGGTATTGAGGAATTGAGAGTGATGTGAGCAGGGGGAAGGGGCCATAAGAGATTTTTCATTCACGTGGTTGGCGTTGTTAAGTAGAGAATAATTTATTGGATTCGTTTAATGTTGGAGAAAACCTCCCTCGATCCAAGGGAGGAACAAAAAAATCAATGTTGACTTCGTTGTTGCTACTTCAAATCAAAGGAGGTAGTTTGATCGAATATTAGACGCGCAGCTCCAATAAATTATTCTTGACACCAAGAGGATCTCATTCAGGTATGTTTTGAAAATCTCATAAAAATGCATCTTAGAGTAAATAATGAGCTACAAATATGACTTGTACTGATTTTGTAGATATTTATGGAGGTTGAATTATTTTGGTGGTTACTTTAAGATCTTTATTCGTTGAGTGAGGGAAGATCAATACAAACATGGGTTCATATAGTTGAAAAGAAACACATGGAGGAAACCATTCCAACTGTGTCGATCAATTCATTAGATCAGGTGTGATTTCTTCTTTCAGCATAGTTTAAATAGCCATAAATTCTAGTTATGTTTAATGTTTTTGAATTTTTATGTGATTATTTATTAATGAAAGGTTTTCTATGTGATAATTTATTGAGATACATCATTTGTTTAGTACTTTTTATGTTCTCTCCTTGCATTTAGTAATGGTAGATATGACTCCATTTATATTGAGTGAAAGAAACCTTAGCTTCTTGTAGGGATTGATGAAGCATTATTTCATGCATCTAATACTAGGAAATACATTGTAATGACTATTACTCACTACTAATCTCAAGAGCACGAAAATGATTCATTAAGATTGTAAAGACATTGTGATAAAAAATGATGTACTTTGGAGCAAGATGTTGAAGAATTGACATTAAATATTGAACATATTGCCTTGAAGAATACTTCATATCATGTAAATATTTTTATGAATCAACATTGAAGGTTGATAGGATTAATGGTATAAGTATGATTTTATTTAGTGTGTATATTTTGAAGGGCTCTTTGATGAAGAGAAATAAGGACAACTTTTTGTGTGAGACTCATCCCAAGAGTTTAATTTGTTTTTTGGTTTACTTTAAGTTTCAAAAATTTGGATTCACAAGCTCATTGTCATTAGTTCTCACCCACTCACACTTCTTAACTCCCTCACATTTTGTTGTAGTTTCACTTTCAAAATAAATTTTGTTTCTTCACCTCCATTATGTAGGAACATTTTCTAGAAATGCATGCTAAGAAAAATGGATTGGCATTGCATCTAACTGTATGGTTTGAATGAATTAAAGAGACATGGAGACCCTTTATTCATTGGAAAAGTCAAAGAGACATGGAGAACCTTTGAAAACTCATATCTATAATCTATCCCCATTCAGTTTCATCAAAATTAAAAAAAACAAAAACAAATTTCCATTAACTAGTCTAGCGATATGAGGAAGAATGATGAGAATATACTCGTGGATATTGAAGCTCAACTAGAAATTTGTTTTCTAAGAGAGGTCCATGGTTTTCTCACTAAAGACAAATGTATGGAAAGTTACTTGTGTTTTTTTATTGTAGATAGATAACATCAATAGATTTAGTGCCTACACCTTGCTCAGTGGTTGGTGCAATGAAACTTATGATTGTTCTATCAAAATGAGATCATATAAATTTATTTATGAAAAAAAACCTCCTTCCATAGACTCATATTTGTTAGGAACATCCAAAGTTAAAAAAGTGGATTGCACACTTGAACAAGAACCACCATTATTCACACATTTAAAGACAATCTAGTTTGGATTTAAAATTGAATGAAGCAACGAGTCGATGAACATTTCTCTAGGAATTATTTTGAAGGAACATATTAGGTGTGTTCTTATCTCCAATCATATAAAAATACCTCTCTCAAAGCTAAGGGCCCCCAAAAACTGGCACCAAAGTTCTTTCAACCCTATTTAATACTCTATCACTTTGGACAAGTTGTTTATAGATGACCTTTTCTATTGCACTCTAAGATTGACCTGGTATTTCATGTGTCCTGGTCACTCCAATATGACCTTTTCTATATCACTATCCATTTGCTTGGTCATAGTAGTGGTGTTGTAGAAATGAGGCTCATCAATTTTGTGATTTTTTTTAAAACACCTACAGGTCATCGGTCTTCCGACGTCCCTAGTGTCGCTGATATAAAATAAACATTGGTAGCTCGATGCTACCTTCCTTTGGTATTCGACGATCATAGTGTCATTGTCATGGAGTCAAATTTGCAGGTGAAACATGTCTGATATAACATAAATGTCAGACAATCGTCGTACCTTTCATCGGGTGTCCAATGTTTCTAGCATCGTTGTCATGGCATCAACGTCGCAGGTGAAATGTCGATGATGTAGCGTAGACGTCAGAATATTGAAGGTACATTCCCTCATTCATCTAATGTTCCTAGCGTCATTGATGCTAGGAAGACCAACGGTCTGTGGCATTGCAGGTGCAACATCTTGGTGTCATTGTAGCGACATCCATAGTGGGATTGGGCAGTGAAGTCTGAGACAACATGTGTCTACATGAAATGTCGCAACATGGATGATATTAGTGTCATCGGAAAACTGACGTCATGTGAAACGATGTTTGAGGGGATATAATGTTTCTCAATCTTCCAACAATATAAAGTGGAAATTTCTACAAAAACACCGTCGGAATTTGACCCAAATGTACTAGTGATTCTATATGGCATTAAACCATTTCCATATACATGACCACTCTTCCTACAATTTTTCCTCAACTTTCATTTAGCCAACAAAGTTTTCAATAATTATGCACATTATAATTTCATTGGGACATTTATGATAGCTTATGAAATGATCTCAAAATTGTATTTTACCAAAAATTCAATCACTTCCAACTATTACTCATATTAAATGGAATGAAACTATCATCCCTTGCCTATGCATTATCGATCACACCAAGATTTTCATAATAAAATCACACTTTACCAATAAATAAATAAATGTTCCAATACCCATGGCCACATCTACACAACAAATCCTTGTATTGATTTTATAATACCACATATTTATGCCATTTATTCCACTATGTTGAGTTGGGATGTCTATCCAATGCCAACACATCATCTAAAATCTTCACCATTTACGTTTTCAACAATTCAGATTTCCTCCTCTTCGACCCATACACAACACTAGGATCATAATCCCTAAGTTCTCTTTAGTGTTGGAAAAGAGGTTGAAATCCAAACATCAGTTGTATAGGGTGAAGACCATTACTCACTTGTATGGTGCTATATACCTTCCATATCCAACCAAATCATGGCCTCACACAAGGATATCTTGACTTTCTATAGCAAGAGTGTGTCTCCTGACTTGACTTTGTTATGATATCTTAACCAACATACCATGGTATACAATTAAATCTCATATAATTGAATTCAATCATTAAAAAATATGTGTATACTGAAGGCCCTCTTCCTTTAATCATCAATTTAAATATTGTATTAAATAAGGGAATTCTTACCTCAATTGCCTTCTGTAATTGTGCATCTTAAGAAACCCAAATTCATACCTGCATGGATGCTATCACATTACTTAATTTTCCATAAACAACTATTATTTTGTAAAATATTTAAGTCTCCCTTCACCAACTTCTTGATCATCATTCTTACAATCCTCGTTTTTCTTCATATGAGTAAATTTCATATGTAGCAGAAACAACATCACTTTGAACCATGCAGTGAATGTTTCCTGGATACATAATCCATCATTAGTCATATTCAATTATCATAACTTCATTATTTCACATATATCTTAGCAGACTATTCTTAGTCTATAACCAATCCATATGCATGTCTATGAATTTCCATATGCACTAATGCACATCAATATGCACCAAGAATTTAAAATCATCATGTCTACTCATGCACATGCATCACTTCCATTATGCAATTTCAATGTATGCATCATGGATCACTTCCATTATGCACTCTAGTTCATATGTTTGTTTATATTCTTGTGATCAATGTAGCCATTCTTGAATCCTTCTAGATCGTTACGGCTTTGTGCACTATCATTCTTCTCATATGCGAACTATTTTTCCCTTCTCTGAACCTTTTCTAGCCAAGTCCCACTTGGTCATTATGAATTTCCAACCAATATGCTCTATTGGTCATTTCCTCTTCTTAGGAAACCATGCCCAAACCTTGCCTTGTTGGAACCTTCCAACACATTGAAAAGATATAATTTATATCATTCAATCATATTAATGTTTTGGTATCTTCTAACCATATTAAATATTCTCTTGAAGGGAGTCCTTTCCATTACCTCTAGGTATCCATTGGTTGTGCTCAATTTTTAATGCTTTACTTCACTTCATCTAGTAATCTCTTGAAAATTCTTGCTTGTCTATTCAAGACTAATATTCTCCCAATGGAATGCTATATTTTCCATTTGTACTTAAAATTGAATTCAACTTTGATTATTTAAGACATTGAATTCCTTGCACCTATATTCCACTTCCACTGTGAACTATGATTTATAAGTGGAGTTATTTTCTTGAATACTTTCAAATAGAAGTTGTCAGTTTATGGCTTGCAACTCTTCTCCTGAAATTCCTGTGTTCTTGTTGGACCATTTTTTCATTGATGCCAAAGGTTTAATTAATTGATGTCAATTGATTGATTTATGCCAAAGGATGATTGATTGATGTCAAAGGATTGATGTCAAGTGATTGATTGATTCTAGAGAATGAATATGGTTTCATTGGTATATGATGCATTGTTGAATTGATTTAAAGATGATTCATTATTGTATTATCATGGTTGATAAGGATTACAAATGGATGAACTCCAAAGTGGTCCCCTTATGGTGAAATCCCTCATGGGAAGATGCTTTGCGGTTGAATTTATCCTTGAAATATGTTTGAAGAACCCATGCATATATGTGCAATAATAAGATGATGATTAGTGAATTTGTTAGTGAAACTATCCTAGATGGATAGTGCTTGTCATGCCATTTTTGGTGGTAAGTGTAATGTCACATAACTCCTCATAGTTTGAGAGTTATGGCCCTACGAAGATGAAGGACCCTCATATGTTGGCTTGAAGCCCCAAGAGGTCAAAGAATTCAAAGTGCTTGAAAAGAAGATATTATTATTTAAATGGTAAATAAAAGTGACAAAGTCAAGGAGGATTATTTAAATAATAAGGTGAGGTGACAAAGTCAAGGAGGAATGTTTAAATGATAAAGAAATGGATAACTTTCTAAATTATGGAAATTGGTTAACCCTACAAATGAGGAAAATAGGTTAAGTGACCTAGAAATTAGTTAATTGACCTAGAAATGGGTTAAGTGACATAGAAGTGGGTTAAGTGACCTAGAAGATGCTTCTAAGGAAGCTACTTGGACAGTATAAATAAGAGGCAAGGATCTCTTGTGAAGAGCACCCCTTATAGATCTCTTGAGAATGTGTTGAATATCTATTCTAAGAGAGAGGAGATATGTAGGATCTCATGGATGCATCAAAGTTTTGGCAAGTCTGAGATCATGACAACAAAAGTCTTGGAAGTTTAGAAACCCTAGTTTATTAGGTATACATGGGTTGTAGTGATCCAGGACGCATACATATGTAGGTTGAATGAGTAAAATGCACGTACAGTGGATGAAGTCATGAAGACTTGTGTGTGGGTTAGTGCCACACTCTTAAACACTGAAGCAGTTTCCATATCTGCATTCTATGGACTCAGATATTCCATAGAAATTTTGTTATGGTTACATTGTTGTCTTGATGGATACTCTTGCTTGTTGTTTAGTGAATGCTTAAGGAATTCTTGGTATGGATTTTGTGATGTGGTTTGTGTTGGCTGATGGAGTGAGAAGAACTCTCATGATTGAGTATTGATATGATTTATATAGTATGTTGATTGCTTATACATGATTGAGTAGCATTCATATTGCATGGTTGAGGAGCATGAGTAAGTTGTTGGAGAGATTGGTTGTGTTGTGATTGGTTATGGATCAGACTAGATAGTAAGAAACAAAAGAGAATGTGATTGAAGGTTGCAGAGGATCTGAGTTCATATTGAATAGGAAACCCTAAGTACTCAAATGTGATATGCAGGTTGTAGTACTGATTGGTCGCATACATACATGATCTGTACTACTGGTAGGGCATGTACATATGTGTGTTGTACTACCGATAGGTCACGTACTTGTTGATAGGTTGATATATATTGAGGATTGTTTCCTCATATCAGTTGGTGCTAAGGATGTAAGATAAGTCTTACATTATAGAGCTGGTGCTCTTGTAGAGTTGTACTCTATTCAGTTTTTGTTGATAATCCAAGGATTGTAGTCCGTAATAAAAATAAAATTGTACATACATATTGTGTTATTTGTGTTCCTTGTGGTGATGATTTGTTGATTATATATTGTTGATATATGTTCACATTTAACTGGTTATAAATGACAACAATAAGTAATGAGTAAATGGTGATTGCTAACTAATGAGTTTTGTGTAAAAGTGAAGTTCTAAGAAAAAGAGACCTACACTGTTCATCCCCCCCCTCCCAGTGTAGTCAGTGTGTCCAATAGTTCTCATATAGATGTTTCTTTCCGATCCCATGAATCACATATCACTTGATGATATTATTTCCCTCTTTAATAGAAAGTTTCACTGCTATCAATACAATTTTACATTCAAGGTGGATTCCCCTTATCTATCTATGCCTACTAACGACATCCTTCACTTTTTGGATTCATCTTCCATGAAAGAATACATGTGATATGACTTTGCAAGTAATTCAAGATCTATAGAAGTTGAATACTAATTTGTCTCTTCTCTCCTTGTGTCTCTTATCAACTCTTCATTACCTTCTCTATAGCTCTACACTTTTCTTTGCATGTTATTTATTTCTCATCCAACTCTTCAAGATTTTCCTTTATTTCCTACCCATTGGACCCTAGAATTTATAATCTAAAGTAGATCCATGCATTATTATTCATAGTACATGATTATCGTGTCAATAGGATCTTGAAATAACATCATGTTCTTGAGTGTCCCATTCTCATCAACAATACCTTGTTATTAAAATCAACCCATTTTTCCATTACAACGTTGTTACATTTCTAAATGTCCTTCTATACCACTGCATAGGAACTATAATGAGTATCATCACTATTTTTTGTTGAACCAATACTCACCTTTGGCATGTATCTCTAACATATATAAATGCTTTTTCATAATTGATGTTATTAGGAAACTTTTCACATTGAGCAATTGCATGGTTCACAATGTCCAATTTCCCTTTTTTTTGAAACTTTATAAAATTACTAGATGATTCCTAAGATAATTGAATCATGTTTTTTGTTTTCCTATAGACTACCTTTCGAATGGATATATTAATGCCTCATTCCAATTTATGAGATAAAATTTACAATCTTCTGAAGTTTTTATTGTGCTCTATTTTCACTAGTGCAATCTAGTTGAGAGACCATTTTTTCCACCTGTAGAAGAAAATAGGTTAGGAATTATTATTTTTTTCTTAATTGGAGAAAATAGAATAAATTATTGGCAATATACATCAAATTTTTTATTCATAATCTAATTCTCCACTGAAATTCTATATAAATATGGAATTTACAAATTTGAACTTTTACATTTTTTGCAAACTTAGAATTTTTATCCAAAACTAGGTATCTCCCAAACGAAGAAAAATTGGAAAAAAGTCCCTCAAGAAAAAGTTGTCAGGATTGATGAGAAGGTAAAATGTTGACTAACTAAAAATTTCTAGATTAGATATTTTGGGTCCCTTCTCCTCCTATAAATATTTCAAAATCCCCCAAAAATGCCCGGGAATAGTGGATTTTTCCCTTTTTGGGAATCTCCACACCAAATCCTTTTTAATTTTTCTAGGAGCCCAAATTATTATCTTCATGCATGATTTTTGGACACCCTATAAAATTTTCACCTTCATCTAAGGCCCAAATACTTACCATAACCCATATCTAATTTGAATTTTCTGGAGAATTGAAGTATAATTAGATAGTGGCCCTCAAATGAATTATTTTAGCCTTATTTATTGCAGACACACCACTAAAATTCCATTTGAATATGAGTCAAAATGCTCATGTTAAGGTCAAAACACATTTTTTCCTCCATAACATTTTTTAAATTGTTTGTTTTCTCCTTCCCTTTCCTCCTCTCTTATGTATCTTCTTATATTCATTTCCCTTCTTCCATTCTCTTCTTCTCCTCTTCTTTTATTTCATTTTTCCCTTTTTTGGTGATCAATAAAAAAAATTCATCGATGGTTGATGTAAAGGTCTAAAGTTTACTTTTTCTACATTCTCTAAAAAGGTCTATTGACAATCAAAAAAAGGTATAAAATATACTTTTTTGGTGACTCCTAAAAAAATCCATGACAAATTAGTGAAAAGGTCAATAAATGATTGGTAAAAGGGGTCATCAACGATCCTGTAAAATTTCCATTGAAGATCAACAAAAAGGTACAATGATTGGATGAAAAGTCCATTGACTATTAGAAAAAAGGTTCATTAGTTATTGTGGAAAAGGCCCATCGACAATTGACAGAAAGTTACATTGGAGACCATGGAAAAATACCATCAGTGATCGAAAAAAGGATCATCAAAAATCTCATAAAAATTCCTTCTAGAACCACGAAAAAGGTTCAACAACGATCCTAGAAAAAGTTTATCAAGGATCAACAAAAAAGTATAAAGTCTACTTTTCCTCACATCCCCAAAATTGTTTGACTTATAAATTTTTGTCCAAATCTGTGATGGTTTTGGACTATTAATATTAGAATCAATGAAATTTCAACCATCAATCCTCTATACTTCACCAAACTCCAAATTTATTCTTCAACGATCGATGATTTTTTGTGAGCTATGTTTTGTTCCTACTTCAATGAATTATGGTGAAGTCCAAAAGGTTCTATCGACATATGAATATCGGTCGTTGATTGCAAATTCGAATGTGGTATGCGATTTTGATTCACTAAACTCCATTATATTATCCTTTACTTCATCAACCATGGACCTTTTTACTCCACATCAACATCTATACGAAATTTTTCAAAAATCCTAAAAATTTATAATTTTCAAAAATTTCATAATTTTTTCAAAATTTTCTTTACTGCACTTGAAATTTTTCACTGAACCAAAATGAATCTAGGCCATTGATATCCAATTTGAATTTGATCTGTGCCATTGATTTTACTAACACCTCAGTTTCCATTAAAACACAAAATTGGACCTTCCACGCCAAATTTAAATTTGCAACTTGTAGATTGATGCCATTGATGATGTCCTCAACCATTTTGAGTGCAAATTTGACATAAATTTTGATGCAAGGGCATCGAGGCCATGAGAAAAAATGACACAATAGGATTTATTTTCGACCTTGAAGAGTACACTTTTACTATAGGTGTGGGTTCCTAAATTTTAGAAGTAGATAAGATCTTTTTAAATGTTGTTTGGATAAGTAAAGAGGCATTTTACTGTTGAGATCATTTAGGAGAAGATTAGTTAATTTTGAATCTTAGTTGGAGGAGATCATCGTTGAGTTGTTTGTTTCTATTGAGAAAATTTAGGATGCATGCTAAATTTAGTTTTTGGATTCCCTCATTCAAGGAAGAGAGGGGATACCTCTGTCTATACATATTCGATGATGTTTTTTTTTCATGTGATAGTTAGATATTTTGTAGAAAGAACATACCTTTAGAGAGTTAATAGATTGAAGGGTTCTTATTCTAGTGATGAAATGTAGTTTTAGGGAATTTTTTTTTAGTGTTCCAAATCTATGCAAATGGAATGCTTTATGTGTGAATTATGAAGTCCTCTAAGTAAACTAGAGTTTTGGTCCTGACAAAGGGATGGTGAGCTATCTGAATTTATTGATTTACTGCACATAAATTCATAAATTTTTTCATGTATTGTGGTTTGGAACTGAGTCAAAAAATATTTTCTTTCTATGAATGGTCATTTGAAATTATTCAAAGTGTTCCCATTGGAGTGGTTAAGAGAGATTCATAGCCCTCTTTTTTTAGTTATTTCTTTGGATGAACCTCACACAGAACATAGTAGGCTATATTAGTCATTATTGAGCAATTGTATTTAAGTAAAGAGCAAGTTCATGCTCTATACAGTATTGAAAAATTCTGAGGAACGTTACGAAACGACTAGAGACTGAATCAAGAAAATATTTTTGTCTTATAACCAGAAGACCTGAAGCCAGTATGTTCTTGACTTTCCTCAAGCCTGCACCAAATTTTCTTAGAAATTTGGGGATTTCACTTTGGATTTTACCGTTTACCCCAAATTCAACTTAGATAAAAAAATTGCATTGCTATTTGGCCCATATAGGCCCAATGTTAAACCAAAATATTTGATACCACATTGCAATGTACCCATTACCAGCAAAAATGAATTTTCCCATGATACTGAATTGTAGCATACCTTCCTTCTAAATAAAAATAGATAAAAAACACCCCACAAATATAAAATACACCAAGTAGTAGTAGGCTCATAATTCCTCATGCGTTTAACAAAATATTTAAAACATGAAAGCAACCATTCAAGAGAACATAATAGCATTCAAATATTCATTTAAACGAAGGAATTTACATAAAAACACTACAAGGAAAAGACCCTCTAGTGGAGGTTTTGGCGGAAGACCCTATAAAAATAGCCCAAAAGTCCATTTATAGTGGACAACACTAGTAGAGGAGAGCGGGTGAAATTTTTAGAAGATGTTTTTTTACGGTTCTTTTACAAATACGTAACGCATCGGTGCATTTTATACTACATACACATCCATGCTCTGAAAATGGCGCACCGTGGTAGGGTTATTTCAAAAATAAATATACTATGGTGCACTACTTAAACAATGATGCATCGGTATGCTCTGTTTCTCTGAAACATGGTACACCGTGGTAAGGTTATTTAAAAAAATATATATATACTCTAGTGTGCTACTTAAATACTAATGCATCATTGCGTCGAATAATGGAGTGCATCGTAACAGGGTTAAATAAATAAAAAAATTATCGATCATAAAATTCATTTTTACCCTTTTCAGTGTTGTAGAGATCTCAAGCACTGGTGCAAATTTTGGCTCTCTGAAGTGCCCTTCCTTCAGTGATTCCCTTTATTTCCTTCCTTTCATCCATTGCTGAGTGTGTGGCTTTCAATTTTTTTCAATTGGTGGGAAAATTTGGTTTTTTGGACTACGTGGAAACCATGCCTCCCTGACGAGGAAATGTCCAGTTAATGTCTTTATTTATCTATCACTTGAACTTTTTACGGATGAAAATTCAGTTAAATTTCCACTTAAAAAAATTATTATTTGCATTGCATTCGATTCATTCGAATCGCACTATAGACAGTGCACCCTGAAAATTTACAGGGTGCACCGAAACACTATGCCTAATTTTTTTCAGCGGTGCATTTGTAAACTCTATGCACCAGTGCGTTGGGTAAACTTTAATGCACCAATGCATAATGTTACTGATGTACTACCTAAAATAATATACTTATTTTTGTTGGTGCGTCGAAATAACATTAACACACTAGGGAAGGAATCCCATGGAGCAGATATTGGCATCGAAATAATGTTGAGGCCAATATTTTGCAGATATTGGTACATTCATTGGGGACGTGCCTCCTCCCCCACTATATGAAAATGAGGATATTCTAGAGGCTACGACATGTGAGGATCTTCGGGTGCATATACCCAGTGGCATGTGCCATAGGTCAGATACTAGATTTAGGTTAGAGTTAGGCAACCGACTCTGTGCACTTTTTATTGAGGTGGGATCCCACCCTATGCTAATGTGAGACATCAAGGAAAATCCTATTCTCATGGATATTTAGAGGGAGATGTCACACAATATAATGCCTCTTATGCATGATATCATTAGAGCTACTAGACTACTGGCAACAAGGAGGGTTGCCAATGATAAACACTCTTCCTCCAATACCCATTCATTCAATACCCCATCGACTAATGAGGGTGTCTATGATCCTTCTCCACATCCTCCTCCTCCTACTTCACCTCACCCAGATGAGAAGGAAACACATATTCCTCCACTGCGTGATCTTCCACTTCGTCCTGACCATCCATCATCCTCTATTACCGACCAGGCCTCGACTACTCTTTTAGATATGATTATCACATTAGTTGGATCAGATATGTTCTAACAATTATTTGACTTGTTCATGCTATATATATATATATATATATATATATATAGTACATTTTATTTTTCATGTTGATGTACTTAATTTATATGTTAATGTTGATGTGTATGTTGTTAGGTCATATTAGATATCTTTGTTAAATGTGTTTGATAGATGTGTATGTTATAACAATGTTCATTAGATGTGAATTTTTCATGTTGATCATGATGATGTACTTAATTAATTTATATGTTGATGTCGATGTGTACATTGTTAGGTGATGTTAGATATGTTTGTTAAATGTGCTTGGTAGATGTGTATGTTAAATGATGCTTGTTAGATGTGTCTAATGATGATGTTAGACAATGCTTATGTTTTGTTAAATGTGATCACAATGATGATAACCTATTAGATTATTATATTTGTGTGCTAGTTAATTAATGACGTTTATAAGTGATATAGGTATATATAACTAGATGATGTTAGAAAATTTAAATGTTTTTTTTTATATGGTGTTTATGTTTTTTAGATGGTTATCATCATGATGTTTATTTTTATTAAATGATCCCTCGAAATCTTCACAATCTAACAATTATATTTTTAAATATTCACATTAATGTCATTTTAAACTTAGTTATTAATTTTTAAACTGGCATCACATTAATATGTTCTTTAAAAAAATGTTAGAAATTTAATTTTTAAATTATAGACCATAATTTTATACAATCTTACTTTTAAATCTACAAAACACATGAATATAAACTCATTATTTGAATCATCATGTTAACATATCATAAAAAAGGTTGTACTATTAAACATGCATATCAACCATATTATTACTTATAATATCAACATAGATTATTTGGATAAATAAGAAACTATGTAAATTAAAATATTACCATTCAATATCTAAACATGTTTTCAACTATAAAATTATATGTTGTTTCATATATATATAGTTAAAAATAATAATTAAATAACTCATGCATGGTTTAAAATATTATAACTCAAATTCTCAAGTAAGGAGATAACATGCAAATCTTAAAATTTCCCTAAGATATTTAAGGATCAAATTCATATCACTAACAAAAGTGCTTTATACAAGTTCTTGAGTGTGCCCGAGGATAACTGTTGGAGATACTTCACACACACATAGGATTTATTTTTCCTAAGGTTTTTCCTATGCTTATTATTCATTATTCATCCCCTTTTATTTTATGGAGAATATTCCTCTAGGAGAATATTCTCTTCAATTCACACTTCAGTTTGATTAGTTTAGTGGAGTCTAGATGCGACATTGGTATTATCACCATGAAAAATTAGGATCATCACCAACTAATGCTCATTGTCCTTGGGATCATCACTATACTAACGCATTACTCATGATTCCCTAATCTCCTCCTCATTTCACTCTCTTTCAGTTAGTTAATTGAAGACTAATAGACTAGTTAACTCAACTAGGTGGCAGTTCGCTCTTGTAACTGCCCAAGAGACTAGACTAGGTGGAAGTTTACTCCTCTAACTACTGGTCTATGTCCATATCACTCTATACCACCACTATGGTGCATTATCTTATCCTACAGTGTGCATTGGTTGAATTATATAGAGTATACCATGTGTAAATTATCATTTATTCATTTGGTTAATGAGAATCCTTCCATTCTTTCTCTCCTGTTTATACTTTTTCTCATATTTTCTCTGCAACTATGTATGAAAATTCCCAGCTAGATCTATTCTGTGCAAGTTCAACACATTTACATGGTATCATATCCTATATATTGCTATGGAAAATACACACCAAATCATTTTTGCAGGTACCGAAGATTGAAGACAACTAAAAATGGAATTTCCAAAGAATTCATTCTTACACCGTACAATTTCTTTGCATGGAAGGAGAAGATGATAATGCATATTATAGGTATAGGATTATACTGCTTAACCATGAACACAGAGACAGAACCAACATCATCCATATAACAATCCAAGTATCTAAATAGAATGGATGAAGCGTTTGGAACAATTTGCAGTCTCATTTCTCCTAAATTCCTCTTTCACATATCCTCCTGTAAAACCCCTGATGAAGCATAGAACACCATGGAAATGATTTTTTAAAAATAGGAAGAGATGAGGGGACACATTCTAAAGGTGTAATTTCTCAGATTGGATACAAAAACCTTCGACAATAACCAACATTTCTTTACCAAATATAAGGATTTGTTGTTGCAATTCAAGGCTTGTGAGGTTGATAAATCTGAGGAGAAACACATTTTTCTCACCATTATCTCCAACTTGGTCCAGAATACCCAATGTTTGTATCCACATTCCATTCATTTAGATTTTTCTTGGTATCTACCTAGAATATGCCCTCTCTGACACAAGAGCAGAACAAGCTCATCAATATGTGAAAAATCAAAAGCCAAAAGTTGCATGCACTTACTGTGCAAGATGGCAATGGCCATCAATATCAGAAATATAAAGAAAAACAAAAAATTAAATCACATGAAAATCCAAATAAGGAAGGTTACTCAAAACCCTTCAACGATGCCTCCGGATCCAAAGGTGGAAAGGGAAGAAAAGGGGAGAAATGCACTTACTTCCATAAAGGATTCCATCAAGAATCTACATGTATGCAGAAACAGATAGATATAATGACCCAAATACTTCAGAAAAGAAATATTGGATATCGCATCCCCAAGGATGCCAAGAACAAGAAGCCAAAATATTAGAATCCCAAGAAAGGAAATTCTAGCCATGCTTTGATTTCCATAAAATCCTCTCTCGATGTTTGGATTGTATATCCAGGTGCACCACACCACATGGATGCCACAAAATAATTTTATTATTCAATGGATGCATGAAAAGGTCCTCCTTTTCTGATGGGGGGAAACTCTCCATTCGAGTTCAGTGGCAAAAGAAGAATTGAAATCACAAATGGAAGCTTCGAGAATGTGCTTCATGTTCCCAAACTTTCCATATATCTTATATGCGTGTCTCATATGCCAAAATATGGGACCATAAAGAGAGTCATACTCCCATCTAATGAAATGGATATGTATGACATGAAAACCAATTCCATGTTTGCTACCGATGAGGTAAATCATCAATCTAGACTCTACACATTTTCTGAATTTATTGAACTAGATTTTGCTTTACTGCTTACCCATATTGATGAAAGTAGTAGGATATTGCAGGAAAGGTTCAGGAATTTAAATTTCAGATATATGCAATAGCTTATAAATTAGGTAATGGTTGATGGTCTACCTAAAATCCACTTCTCCAAAGGAATTTGTGAGGGATCTGTTCTTGGAAAACACCCTCAAGTGAAATTCGACAAAGGAAAGACTCAGAAGGATTCCTCTCCTTTAGATATGATCCATAGTGACCTCATTGGCCCTTTTCTACATCCATCAATCAGTAAATAAATGTGCGTTCTCATTTTTGTTGATGATTTATCATGCTTCACATGGATTTTCTTTCTCATGCAAAAATCAGAGGTCTTTCAACACCTAAAAGATTTCAAATCCCTTGTTGAGACACAGTCAGGTAAAAAAATGAAAGTCCTCCAAATAGATAATAGGGGAGATTATGTCAAACATGAGATACAAAATATCCATCATGAGACATGGATTCAGTTGTAGCACACAATTCCATATACTCTGCAACAAAATGGAGTTGTTGAGAGAAAAAATAGATCTCTAAAAGAGATAGCATCTTGCATGCTACATGCAAAGTTACTTCCACATAGATTATGGGATGAAGCACTTAATTGTGAAACCTACATACAAAACATATATCTCCATAGATTTTTCAAGGATAAGACCCCCTACGAGGCTTGGAGTGGCCTCAAAATAGAAGTGACCCACTTATGTATTTTTGGTT
Source organism: Picea mariana (assembly GCA_032191745.1). Taxonomy (NCBI): domain Eukaryota; kingdom Viridiplantae; phylum Streptophyta; class Pinopsida; order Pinales; family Pinaceae; genus Picea; species Picea mariana. The sequence continues at coordinate 128,405 of JASDQU010504744.1, read as the reverse complement.
CACGTGCATGGGCCATTATTCCCTCTGAGAAGAGGAAGGAACTTGATCCACAGAGAACAGAGTGTATATTTGTTGGATACCTCCACGGTGTGAAGGGAAACTGACTCATTGATATTTCCTTGGACATTCTCATCATTGAGCATAGTTTGGAATTCGAGGAAAGTGTCTCGCATGTACATTTGTAGCCGCATGCAGACAATTTTTTGCTTCCTCATGTCAGAGATGATGAGTGTGCACATGACGAATCTTATTCATATGAGAGTTTTGATTCAGAGGATTCAGATGATCTAGATACAGAGTCAGTACAATCAAATGCAGATTCAGTGCATGCATATACATATGTAGATCCAGAGATGAGGTCCAAGTGGGACCAAATTACTCTTCAAGATGCAGGGAATCTTTTTGGGGATCCAGTTGATACTAGGAGGAAACAATATGATTTTGAGGATCCTTCTCTTGTAATCACTACCACTGACCCATTTCTACCCAGACATGTTTTCTTGGTTCAGTATTTAGATCCACAGTATTATGGCAAGGCTACTGAAAATCCCTTCTGGAAATCCACCATGCAAGAGGAGTACAACTCCCTCCTCGAGAACCAGACTTAGGATTTGGCTCCCCTTCATTCAAGAAGGAAAATTGTCAGGTGCAGATGGGTCTACAAGACTAAGAGCACAACGAATGGACATATTAGTAGATATAAATCCAGGCTAGTTTCCAAAGGCTTTTAGTAGGTGCATGGAATTGACTATGATGAGACCTTCTCTCTAGTAGTGAATATGGATTCCATACATTTATCACTTTCCATTACGAAAACCAAGGTATGGGAAGCCCATCAGATGGACACGAAGAATGAATTTATTCATGGTGATATCTCTGAGGATCTCTATATGGAGCATCCTCAGGGATTTATGCAGGATTCATCTTTGGTCTGTCGACTGAAGAAGTTTCTTTATGGCCTCAAGTAGGATTTGAGGGAATGGTATGAAAATATGGACTCCTACCTATTATCACATAACTTTGTATGTTGTAAGTCAGACTCGAATGTTTACATTCTCAAGATGACTGATTCACTTCTACTCTTAGTTTTTTATGTTGATGATTTGTTGATCAATGATTTCTCGACTTCAGTGAGTGCTGCAAGCACAACGATTTTGCATGACAGGTTATTAATGACAGACATGGGTCCACTACATTTCTCCCTTGGACATGAGATCAATCGGGATGCATCAGACATCAAAATGTCTCAGGCCAAGTATGCACGTGATCTCCTTAAGATATTTCACATGACAGACTACTGGTCTTCCCTGACTCCTTTCCTATCACGATTTAGACTTGAGGATGGTTGGGAAACTCCACTGGTTGACATCACACTATACAAACATCTAGTGGGGATCTTGTTGTATCTCAGACACACTAGACTAGACCTCTCCTATGTAGTTGGCACAATTTCTAGGTTCATGTAGGAGTTGCATGAGCTACATTGGAAGGATGCAAAGCATATCCTTCAATATGTATAGGGAACCATGACCTTTGGGATTCACTATTCAATAGACTCTACATTGGACCTCATCGGGTTCACTAATTTGACTAGGATGGCAATAACATTTATTGCAAGTCCACATCTGGTTACTCACTTAGTATTGGTTATGGGTCTCTTTGTTGATTGAGAAATAAGCAGGATGTTATTTCTTTATCTTTAGTCAAGGCAGATTACAAAGGGTTAGTTAACATAACCATTCAGGATATGTGGCTACAACATTTTCTCACTAAGTTGGGAATTAAGTTTCATCGACCGATCATCATTTAGTGTGACAACTAGAGCACTATGAAGTTCTCTAGAGATCCATTT
>JASDQU010504744.1:88690-100191 GCA_032191745.1 Picea mariana | reverse complement strand
CTAGTTATTTGACTTCTTAATTTATATTTAGAAAAAAAATTAGTGTGTGATTTTTGTCCCACGCTAGTCAAGCCTTGTTGTGTTGTTTGATCATTTCACAAAGTATAATATCAACAACTCCATCGGTCATGAAGGCTTCAGGGCCTGACGTCAGTTACTTTGGATCCACCTCCACCACTATTGAGGTGAAGACATTATCAAGAAGGGTCGTTCAAAGTGACCTACACGAAGGAAACTATGCCCAAGACTACTCCAAAGGGAGACTTTCTAGCACCAGAGGAATCCATCATTTCTAACCTTGAGACAGAAGGTTCTAGGCCAGCAAATCCTCCAATTACTGACTTGTTGACATCGATTTTAATTCATATTGTCCCTCCTGAGGTGACATCTTCTAAGCACCAGTTAGTTTGACGAGAGAAATTTGAAGTGAATGTTGCTATTTCATCTAGGAGTCCCCATACTCCCGTTACAGCTACTACTGGAGGGGCACCATACCTCCTCCCCCACATTTTCCAGTTAGGACATCAATTGTCCTAACTTCCATGAACTTGGGCAGTGGTATGATCCCTTTAATGGCTTCAAACACTATTTTGTTTACTCATAACGCAACTAGCACTCCCTTCTCATATGGGATTCCCGACCTTGATACGAATTTGGTTCTTACTTATTCTACCTTACAGACCATTGGTTTGTGGGAAGGGAGTTCCAAAACTCCCTTGCAAGGGTAAACTATGGGCACTACTTCCCCTTTTAATGATATTCCTTATGCTAGGGGTCATATACCTCCTCCATCCCTTCGCTCGGAAATGATTTTCAACAGCCAATCGGGCCTAATGCTAATTATATCTTGTTTGGTGGAGGTAGTTTAGGACCTTCATCTTATAAAATTATGGTGGGATCTATGTGGTATTCTTTGTTTGGTGCATTTGGGAACAATGATTTTTATTCGATTTCTTTCTTGACTAGGGGTAACCCCATCTTTGGCCAACATAACCCGATGCAAGGTACCATTCCTTCACAAGGAGTCACGACTCAAGTATACTCCACACAGGTTCTTTGGAATCCTTGGCAGGCCTCATTTCCCTTGCAAGGAACATCGATCAGGGGTAACCCCTTCCATACTCAATGGAACCCCGAGCAAGGTTTCATACCTATGCCTAGCATATCGACTGAGGGAATCTTCTACCAAGGTCCTTGGAACACAACACAGGGAGAAATCCCTGCGCAGGATAGATCGTTTAATTTTGGGAATCTGTCGATGACGCCTCAAAATACATAATTTAATTTTGTTGGTCAAGGCCATGGTTTATACCAAAACCCTAGCCAACAGTATAACTTTCTTGGCAACTGGTGCCAGTCAAAATCCAAGGCCCTCTTTTCCTGTAAATAATCCACAACCAAAACTACCCTTTTTGGAAACCCTGCAGTTTCCACATTTGTTGAGATTACTAAATGACCCAATCTGTCACGATCCATGTTGGCCCCCCCATGCCGACTAATTTTCCTTCGAATATTCTGAAATTTGAGGGAAATCCTGGCAAAGATCTAGGTGATCATGTGACAACCTTTCACTTGTGGTGCTCATCAAACTCATTAAAACATGACTCTGTTCAGTTGCACCTTTTTCAATGCACTCTTATAGGGGGTTCTATGAAGTGGTATATTGAGCTCGAAGGCTCGAGGTAATATTATTTTAATGACATGGTGATGGTCTTCTTGAACCATATCTAGTTACTAGTGAGATACGATACCAACACCGAACTACTGGCCAAATTCGAGAAAACCAAGGTTGACCACATCTCTGATCATATCCAAGAATGGTGGTGAAGAAAGAGATTGATTAAGGTCAAGGTCCCTCCTTTCTTGCTTGAGTTTTTATTGAATTCTTTGGTTCCTTGCATATCCAAAGACATAAAAAAATTTAGGGTGTTTTTAGAAGAGGAGGATATTATGAGATCCCAGCAGCTAGAAATGATCTACTGACATTCTGGCATGCTCTACGATATCTTACCAGATGCGCCACAGTCTACTCTCCATAAGGCCAAAAAAAAGTTTAGTCCCCATGCTAATGGTATTGTAGGCTCAACACAAAGAAATTCCATGGATATGTTGTCAAATCAGTTGCAACAATTGTCAATATAATAGAATGTGGCCATCCAAACTCCTAGTTCAGTTGTCCCCACTACCCAGACATAAGATGTACATAGTGTGGAATCGACGAATCACAAGGATAACCAACAAACCAAGGGAAACAAGAAAAAATGAAATAAAAATGGTAAAGGGGATAAAAAGGACGAAAACAATGATGGTGGGGGAAAAAATGAGAAGAAGAAGTTGAAGTATCTATGTAATCTCTACATGGAAGACCACTTGACACACCTATGCCCTCAGTTTGCAAAAGCCTAGAATATAATAGTGCATCAACAACCTACTGTATTGAAAAAACCTTTTCCACAAGGGCAAACTATGGCTTAGGATTTTTCATCCACAAGCACGACATGGGGCAATCAGAGACCCCCCACGCCTACTACTAACAACCCAGCCATGAACATTTACGTGATGAACGTTAATGCCCATTTATCAACCAGGACACGTGACTACAGAACACTGGAATCTTTCAAGAAGGGCAAGGAGGCCACTAACCCATCGAATCCTCTCCAAAATGAGAAGCGAGTGGGAGAAACAATGATTCAAATCCTTAAAGGTGCATTTAAGAAGGCTTCCCATAATCCAAATGTGAGGGCCACTCAGAACTACTCCGTCATGGAGGATCTGGCATAGACCCTTTGTGAAATGTTTTTTTCTTGCAGTCCTCTAGATTTTCCCCTCACAGAGAAAATATGTGTTGTCCTCCTTGGGAGCAGCAGAGACTGGTAACCCATGAGTGATCATTTTCGATCCACCCAACCTAAAACCTCGTCTTCCTCTCCATGTCACCTTTTAGATAGTAGTGGCATACACCACGAAATTGTTGACATGGAACATTTTCCATATGGTGGTTGATGAGGGTGCGTCGACTTAAGTGATTTAATAGGCATGTCGGAAGGCCATTGGCCAGCCTGAGTTGTCTCCATCACCTATGTTTCTTATGAATTTTGACGGTGGATCATTTAGACCACACAGAATAATGCATTCCTTCCCAGTGAAGTTAGCGGGTAAAACTATGTGTGTCGAAGTTGAAGCAGTCGATGTGCCTCTAGAATACAATATGTTTTTAGGACGGATTTGGACTTATGTGATGCTTGCAATGGTTGTCATGGTTTTTTGGGTCTTTTTCTTTCTGCATGAGGGTTGAATTGTGACCATCGACTAGTTTTCCTTCTCTCATCCTGAACCTTCATCGGGGGCTTCCACAGTCCCGATGATTCATAACCCATAGCTTGGAACTGTCCACTTAGGTGTCAGTTTGTTTCTATCATTGATGGGAACTTTTGATTACCCGCCACGTTCCAATGATCTGAATTTTATATTGGTTGTTCCCGACTAGCCAAGTGCTGCAATTTTTCAAGTGTTGTCTTTTAGAATGAGCTACTTTCATGACCCGTGGAATTTACCTTCCCATCAGCCTCGATGGAAGGGATAGGAAACCTTGGCATAGTCATGCCATTATCCGCAGCTGCAGTTGCATACAACATTATCCAAAAAACCTCAACCAACCCTGATCTGCCTCCCTCACAGGAGTCTGATCCAGTTCTCGAGCCTATTTGGGCTCACGATTCTCTTGCCACTCAATATTCTTAAGAGTTGGTATTTCCCTATGACAAGTAGATTCTTGAGGCAATGAATGGTCCTGACAAACCTTTAGATGATCTATATCATAGATGTTATTTGGAGATTCTTGAGGCAATGAATAGTCCCGACAGACCTTCATATGATCTATATCATAGATCTTATTTTCTTCTCGATCTTAGGAGAGTAGTTGCGGGAGATTTTGTTTTGACCATGAATGGAGATATTCCTTGTCCAATCAATCATTTGTCTACACACATAGTTTACACCGAGGGTAAAATGGAAATCATTTATACAATGATTCCAATAAATATCTCCAAACCCCCTGGCATTGTGGAGAATGTTTTCATCAGAGCGGATTTCTCCTTCAAAGAGATTCAAATTTACACTGTGTTATTCAAGGAATTTCACGACATTTTTTCCTGGTCTTACAAGAATATTCTATACATCGACCCATGAATTGTTGAACATTAAATCAAAACTTATCATGATGCCAAACCGGTCCGACAGAAGCTTCATCTGGTCAATCCTCGAAAAGCAGCATCAATTAAGGAAGAAGTAGAGAAATTGCTCAAAGATGGTTTTATCTACCACGTACAATTGACAAAATGGGTGTCGAACCCATTTCCTGTCAACAATAAACATGGCACTGTTGAGTCTTAAAATCACAATGATGAAGACTATGCTCGCAAATGATTGAAAATATTTATTATTTAACTACATTAATAATATACTAGTAGGTGGGCCCCCTTGTTAGACTTATGGCACTATGGTGGATAAGAAACACTTATATTTTGTTTTCCTATGTGATGGTAGCAACACAGTTTTCTACTGTTCATTTGTTTTAGATCATGTTTTAAAATGTTTATGGTAATATGTGCTGGTTGGATGATTAAAACATGGAGATAAATGGTTTGGATGATCTATCATAAAATATGATAATGTCTCCCTTTTGGATGAAAGAGTTATACTCCAAGTTTTAATGTTGTGTGTTGTTCATGGCGAAGCTTGGATGATCATCCGCCTTGCTATTATGGTTATGTGCATTGTTTGATTTTCATAGTGTGTTGTGTTCCTATAACATCGGCATTTGAAGGAATTCGATATTGGAAAGGGGTGGAACACCTTGGAATATCGTGCACTTTGCAAAAGTAATATGGCAATTTTGGGGTTTTTGATTGATTAATGGTTTGAATGTAGTGCGATGGTGAGTTGGATAGTGGGTTTGGTGCGTACTTAAAATTAAATGAACTGTGAATGTAGAAGTGAGATGCAGTAAATGCATGTCACTCAAAATCCCCTTGAGCTCATCACCCTATTCATTCGTGCATTTTTTTGGCTCTGGTAGTTGTTGTTGCTAAAACTTGCTCCGTCGTGGAGGAAGTATATAGTCTTGGTTTTTCTCCTCACATAGACTTTTCCATTCATGAGAATTACACTACCCTTTGAATCACATTTTGGCTCTGGTTTCTCATTGTCTTTGTGATTCTCAATTTGTTATGATGTTTTGGAACTGTGTGTTTTGGTTGCATTTATGGCTCCCTGTGGTGATCATTCTAGGTTTGTTGGATTTTAAAGTTGGTCGTGTGGTCCTTGCTATGTGTAATTGTTCACTAGAATTATTGAGTAAATATTGTAGTGGAGTCTGCTTGGTCATGGATTGATTTTTCAGGTCTGGTCTCTTTGTGGAAGTTGGTTATCACAATATTCCTAAAATCTGGGCTTTCAGAATGCCCCACCTATATCTTGACATTACCATTCATTGTGACTAATTATTCCTACGCCATGTTTGACTCTGTGGTTTTTTATGTGAACTATGATGGAAGATTGAAGAATTTCATTCCTTGTCTTGGAAAAACACTTAGTTGTTGGTTTTCTTGATATGACCCCACCATCACCATGGCCTTGTAAACATTAACAGTATGAAGGCACCGGTACCCAAAAGTTGATAAAAAAACTATTCATTCTTTTTGTTCGAGCACGAGTTTATATTTGGTTGCTCATTATGCAGTGTTGTTAAAATGGGTTGGCTTGATTTGTTTTTCTGTTGGAAGTTGCAGTCTGTTGTTTTGAAACCAATACAGTCAAGAGCAATATTGCATGTTATTTTTCTGTGGTAAATTATGATAGGGAACCTACATAATGAGTTGTATGTTCCATTCAAATGCCAAACTCTCTGGTCGAACTGCCTGTTGTCTCGTCCACTTGCTATCTTAAACCCCGAATATTACATTGAGATCGTATTTACTTTAGTTTGAGGTTGATGGGAGCACTATGCGTGGTAGGTTACTTGGGAACGATGTTGTTGGGTCCCTTGTTTGGTAATTCTAGAAGAGATCTGTACCAACCTATTCATTTGAATCTTGTGATCAAAGTATTGAATGTTATTTTTGGTTCAATCATTATGTTGATTGTACAAAAGGGACACCTGTGTTCAAAATTTTTGAGGCCCGAATAAGAGTGATAACGTATAGAATGATTGCACTGAATAGTGGTTAAATAAATGATGGATATGAACTGATTGTCAACACTATATGTGCTCCTATTGGTTTTAAATGATCAAATATTGGAGTTAATGTTATGGTCATGAATCATAGGATATTGTGGTTTCCTATAGCCATTACAATGTTGTTCGTTATGACTGTCATATAATGATAATGTGGATAAAATGGTTATGATGATTAAATAATAATGGGCATATAGATTATTGTGTAAAATAATTTGGAATCCAGCAAGAAAATTTGTTAAAGAAAATACCAGTTTGGATTATTGTTTTGGTAAAGGAACACTTGTTAAACTTTGAAATTCTAGACATATATATGTTTTGGTTGCATTTAAGGTAGCATGTTATGATTTATTTTCAATTGAAAAATATCCATATTTATTCCCTATTGTTCTATCATTTTTCACTAATTACATTCCCCTCATACTCTCAATTTCACTTATCGCATCCTTGTTCTATGATATAAATTTAAAAAGAAATGTTTGTGTAGAAGCAACAAAGGGATAACATAACAAGGGGTGGTGACTGATGTTTTGATATTTTTATACACAGTTAAATTGTTGGTTAATTGATTGAACAATATTCGTATATTGATCCCCTATCATTATGACACTTTTCTCTAATTACACTCCCTCCATTATTCCCATGAACCCTATCACCCCCTGTTCACTTGGAAATTAACGAATGGTTTGTTATGCATGGATTTGCATGTCTCTAGTGTCAATTTTTGAGCCAATTTTTTATTCATGTAAGCATAGTGTCATGTATGGTTTATTGAGAGCTTCATTATTGACGGACTGCTACTATAGGATGATGTTTTTCATTAGGGGAAGAAATGGCCGAAATAACAGAGGTAGGGGAAATTGGAACCGAGGCCATAGGAGGCCTAGATTTTATATCAATTTTGGCATTGATCCTAAAGAATTGAACTAGTTGTTCCAGGATGGGTTCTTTCATTTGGTTGGCCATTGAATAATGAAGCCTCGAACAGAAAGACCTCATTTCCAGCATCCTTTGAATATCCATGGCATTCCCGTTCCTCCACATGTGCCTTTGCAGCTGAAAGCCCCCACAAATGATGGATGGCAAGATATCATCAACTATCCTATCTCTCACCATTGTGGTTGGCCCACTATGTCATTGCATTTACGACCACCAGTCAATCCCAATGTCCAGATTTCCCATTTTTTTTCGCTAGTTCAGTCCTCACATGCTAGTAAGAGATTAAAAATTGATATTCCCCAACCTCTGCAAGATAAAGGAAAAGCGGTTGCCTCCCCTTATTCTCCCTCTAATGATTCCTCAAAATCTTTGTCTTCTCGTATGCATTTGAAGGATAACTATTCCCATGTTATCAACAAGATAGAGCCTCAAGGGTCTAATCAACCACATGCTACTTCCGAGAAGTCTAAGGGAAACAACAGTGAAAAAAAGAAAATTACCTCACAAAGTGGCGAATATGGTTTTTAGATTATGTTTTTATGATTTCAGTTGATGAAGACAATGCTTTGTGGTTTTCAGTATTTTTGGAAAGCAAGCTTTGTTTTGGTATTATGTGGATAATGTGGATATATATATTTTTTGGATATGATATAAATGATTTTTGATATTTAAATATCAAGTTTGAAAGATATTTAAATGATCTACAAGGATGCAATATGATCAAAATGATTATCCTTTTTGTGTTATATTTTATGATTTGAAAGGAAGGAATGATGGGAGTCACAAGGGGTCCCACATACCTAGTTATTATTAATTCAAACCCTTAACTATAGTATTACTATTTATTTCTCTTAAACTAATTAGTTAAGTTAAATCAACTTAACTAAAGAAAGTAGTTGAACTGATTCAACTTATTTGGAAAGAATAAAATCTAAATGAGAAGAAGAGACAAGAGAATAGAAGGAGAAAGAAAGACTAAGGTTTGCTCTTTGGTTGCATGAGATAGTTTCAATTTTCATTCATTTATGAGCTTATTCAAAGCCTAATTCTCTTTTTGACAGTGTGGTCTTATTGTAGAAAGCAAGGTTCAAGACTGAACCAAAATTTTAATACGCTTGTTTTAGAGGTGTTGATACATTCTTGATAGTCTATGTATTCTTATCTATTTGTGAATTAAGTTTCATGGTTGATAAAAAATATCTTGCAGAGTCAAAATGGCAGTAGTTTGTGGCAAGCTGATCCAAATTATTAATTTCATTTTTACATTATTTTTGGAGTCTTTTTTTATGTTGTTCATCGAGGATATATAAATCAAACTTTGGTCCATGCCCTCGCAGGGGTTTTGTAAAGAGAAAAAAAATTTTGATATCTCATAATGAAATAAAATCAGATTGATATTTTGTCTCAAATATGTGTATTTGCGACTTGGTTACTTTCCTCTTTTGATATCCATGTTTACTTTATCATAAAATATGTGTACATTACAATAACTTATATAAATTTTATTTTATATTGCAACATTCTTTTCATTAATAAATCAGCCTCAATCCTTGTAATTAATACTCGCGGATTGGGAGAATATTTTGAGGCTATAAAACCTCGGGTGACATTACCGAATATCTTGTCCTAGCTAGGCAAGATCTGAAAATGATTGAGTAAGGTAATTCATACCTTTTCCTCAACATTTATTTGGTGACAATACTGGGGAGATCTACCATATCTCTTTGGTTGATTGTATTCATAATTATCATTGAATATTCCTTCTTTTGTTTCTTATTCTTTGATTGTTTTCTTTTCCACGTGACAATACCTTCTACAAGGAATCCCAATATTGAGCAGGGTCTTAAGGACTAAACCAACATTGCCTTAACTTTATTCAATACCATATTAGAAACCACTAATGCCCAAGATGAGCTTGAACACTCATGGGAAGTAATTGAACAAGAAATAAGTATTTGTGAACGTTGGGAGGCCATACAAAGGAATACTAGAAATCAGTCGTAGCTCTATTTTTCCTAAAGTTGATCTTATTTTTCATGTCCTCAAATCCTCGCATCTCTAGGAGAAGAAGAGGATTGTCTCCTGAAATCACTCCTATCATTGAGGTAGGAAGAAGGAAATCTATTATGTCAACCCAACAAGGTACTCTAAGGAGAACTTTCTATGATTCATCTAGTTCACCTTTCTCACCCTCACCCATAATTTACAAAATGGAATCTATGGGTGGCTCTAGTGGCACTTGAGAGGCCTCATCATCTCAACCTCCGAGAACATCAGTAATTGGTAGTTTGTATAGCCATCAGATTCTTATCCAATCAACTACTAACCCTACTAAGGTCATAAAGAAGTATGGGATTTTTCAATTCGAGGAAGATGGTACTACTACCCTATGGGATGTATCCTCTCCCTTGAACCTAGCACCTACTACTCGTACGCTACCAAAATTTAAAGAGAATCCTCCAAGGTTTTCAGGAAATAATACAGTCACTACAAACGAACACTTCGTGGCTTCTCTAATTCCTGTCACAATATAGGAGCTAATGACAGTGATACTTGCATGTGCTTATTTGTCAACTCTCTCAAAGGGAAAGAAACGACATATTTTTTTGATCTCCCTCCCAAGATTCTTTCCACATGGGAAGAGTTAGTTTATTGGTTCAAGTCAACTTATGGGAATTCTAAGAGAACAGTCGAACAATTACGGGAATACAACTACATTGTGTACAAGGATGGTGAGACTATTAAGTTTTACAACCTTCATTTCACCAAGTTGTATAATCAAATTTCTGAACTTATTCACCCCCAGAACCAAGCCACTTTTATGAATTACGATAATGCTCTACCTTCCCCTTATCGGCATATGCTGGAAGAAAAATATATTGACAATCTTGGTTCCTCTCTTCATCCTTGTCTAGAGTATGAAGAAAATATAGAAAGAATAGGTCTCCCCAAGGGGGACTCAATTAAACAAACGAACATGTCTTCCCTCCTACAAATTGTATAGGATATGAACAATCAAATGATATCGTACGATCGAAATGGAAATGTCACTTCTGTTACTCCTAGGGAACCATCTTCTTCTTCACCATCTTTTAAGAATACCAATGAAAACAACTATCAGCCCAAATCCATCATGTCTCGCAATTGATTTAACTTTTGCAAGGAAAAACATGAAGAAAGTACTTGTGAGGTAAAGAAGAGTTCCAGAGATAAAATATTTGGAAAAAATTCTGAAACCACCATTGTTTTTCTATATTGGGAAGAACCAGAATATGTCATGATCATAAACACTAGGAATAAATACTATGATTCAAAAGGAAAATATGATCCCCATCATACTTCTTCTAGCCCAATATCATCTTCACAATCTACTATTATACAAACTACCAAAACTCTTGACAGTCAAGGAGTTCCCTCCCCTCTTCCCTCATCCAAATATAACATTATCAACTAATTGCCTAATATCAAGGCCGATGCTACTCTTCTAGACATGGTTGTCGTCCATGAACAACAAAATCATCTAAAAAAATTTATGGAAGGAAAATCTTCCACCATATCCAATCTCTCTAAAGAGGCAAAATAAGAGGATTCTATTGTAAATAAAGTAGGTTTAAATAATTTTAGAAAATCTATAAAAAAGCATTCATTTTTCATTTTTGTAAAAATTATGAATAAAATAGCCCATTGTTGCTTAATTGATGGCGGTTCAGGCCCAAGCGTAATGTCAAAAATTATTATGGAAGAGATAGGATTATCGTGTACTAATGAAAATTCTAGAAGCATGCTCTCATATAATATTCTAAAACAATCCACTATAGGTAAAATCAAAGACGTGACTTTGGTTATGTGCGCACATCCTAAAATAAGGACAACCCTTAACATCCAGGCAATTGACATGCCAATAAGTAAATATTCTATCATCTTAGGAAGATACTGGCAAGCCTTGACATGTGGATATCTTTCAGTAGATGGGACACACTTATCCGTTCCTCAGAATGGAAAGAATAGCATACTCCTAAGGGAATAAATAATCTCACCATACATAGAGAGCATTCCATTGCCTAACATAAAATATGTTGAGGAGGACTTAAGACTGTACTCCATATTTGTTGGTTCATGTTGTCATTGATGCCAATGGTTTGTCATTGATGCCAATGGTTTGATTACTTGGGAGATTGTTGGATCATATGTCATTGATGTAAATGGTTTGGTTTGATTGATGTCATTGGTTGATGTCAAGTAATTGATTGATATGATTCCCTTGATGAGAATGTTATATGTCCAAGTTGAAACCAATCGATGCAAAGGTAAACAAATGGATGAACTC
>JASDQU010504744.1:50957-66471 GCA_032191745.1 Picea mariana | reverse complement strand
TAGATCTAAGATATCAAGTGGGAGCTCTAAGTATAAGGGTAGATATAAATCTCTTATAAAGTTTGTAAATGTATGTTGGAGATGTGGAAAAGAAGGGCACTACCAAAAGAAGTGTAGATCTAAAGTTGAGAAAAAGAAGGGATCTGAAGAATCTCCTTCTACAAAAGAAAAGACCTCCAAGGAAGAAGGAGGGGATGTGTACTTGGATACTTCAAGAACACATGCAGATCATGAGGCATGGTTGGTTGAATTAGGTGCATCCTTTCATATGACTCCCCACAGGGAGTGGTTCTGTGAATATGAAAGGTATATGATGGAGGTAATGTTTTCTTAGGTGATGATTCAACAACCAAAATCATAGGACGAGGAAAATTCAAGTCGAGGCTCATTGATGGAAGGATTAGAACACTTCCTAGTGTTCTTCACATCCCAGTTTTGGCCAGAAATTTGATTTATGTAATAAAAATGGACGATGCAGGGGTACATTCAATATTTGAAAAGCAAAGTTGCAGGATGGTTAGAGGAGAAATGGTATTGTTGAAGGGAGTTTGGTTTGGAAATATTTATAATCTAAAAGGAATCACTATTAGTGATGGGCGTAATATTTTCATTGCTCCTAATATTGGAGTTGAAGAAGAAATAACTCCTACAGTCTCTGGAGAAAAGGTTATGTTGTGGAATCAAAGACTTGGGCATATTGGAGAGAATGGTCTGTGACTACTATACATTAAAGGTATGGTTGAAGGTATGTCTTACTGATCTCTGGATTTTGATTTATGTGAACATTGTGTATATGGGAAGAAGAATCAGGTAATATTCCCCTTTGGTGCAACGAGGGAAGAAATAATTTTATAGCTAGTCACAATGATGTGTTTTGACATGTGTCAGTTCTATCGTTGGAAAATCTGTGTATTATGTCTCATTTATAGATGAATTCTCTAGGGATACTTGGATATATTCCCTCAGGAAGAAATCTGAAGTCTTTGAAAGGTTTTAAGAGTTTAAGGCTCTTGTTGAGAATCAGACAGAGAAAAGAATTAAGGTGTTGAGGACAGATAATGGCAGAGAGTTCTACGGGAATGAATTTGAATAATTTTGTAAAAAATGTTGTATATAAAGGAAGAATAATACTCCATATACACCTCAGCAGAATGGAGTTGCAGAAAGGATGAACAAGACACTGATGGAAAAATAAAGGTGCATGCTTAGTGGTGTCAGGTTAGGGAAAGAATTATCAGTAGAGGCAGTGGGTACTTCATGTTACCTGGTCAAGATATCACCCTCATTAGCACTGAATGAAAATAATCCACAAGAGGTATGAACTGGTAAGAAACCTTCTCTCACACATCTCAAGTTATTTGGTTGTGAGGCCTATCTTCATGTTCCAAAGGAAAATAGGAGTAAGCTATATAAGAAGGCTGAAAAGTGTATCTTTATTGGGTATAAATATGGTCTCAAAGGTTATAATATTTGGAACCCAGAAACTAAGAAGGTTGTGTATAGACAAGATATGGTATTTAGAGAAATGAAGGATGTTGTTAAACACAAAGTCATACTAAGTAAAGAACAACCAAAGAAAATAGAGTTTGTTTTAAAGGATGATGAATCAGACTCCACAGAAGAACAACAATCAAAACAAGAAGATCCTCATACTTTAGTATTGAGGAGATCCATTTGAGAAAGAAGGTTGTCGGAAAGATATACTCCATTTGATTTTCGTTCAAATTTTTCTTTGTCTATTACTGATGATGATCTTAGAATTGTTAGGGAGGTAGTGGATTCAGAGGATGGAAAGCTCTGGAAAAAGGCCATAGATGAAGAAATGACATCCTTGGATAAGAATGAGGCTTGTGATCTAGTGGAGTTCCCAAGTCGAAGAAATCCTATTGGTAGAAAATGGGTATTTAAAAATAAGTTGAATTCAAAAGGAAAAGTGGAGAAATGCAAAGCTCAGTTATTAGCAAATGGTTATTCCCAGGTTCAGTGAATTTATTTTGGTGAGATTTTTTCTCCTATTGCCAAGTTAACTTCTATAAGATTTATGTTGTTTGTTGCTCTTGCATTTTATTTTGAAGTAGAACAAATGGATGTGAAGACAACATTCCTACATGGGGATATGGAAGAAGAAATCTATATGAAGAAGCCAGAAGGATTTGTTGTGAAGGGAAACAAGGAGATGGTATGCAAAATGAAAAAGTCTCTGTATTGTTTAAAACAGTCGCCAAGGATGCAGTATCAAAAATTTGATAATTATATCCTAGGACTTGGCTTCACAAGAAAAAAAGAGGATCAATGTGTGTATTTTAAATTAATTGGTGATAATTTTATTTATTTGGTCTTGTATGTGGATGGCATGTTGTTGATAGGAAATAATAAGGAGATTCTCCAGGATGTGAAAAATCAATTGTCCTCTAAATTTGACATGAAGGATATCAATGCTTCAAATTTCATTTTGGGCATGGAAATTAAAAGAGATCGGAAAAATAGGAAACGCTAGTTAAATCAAAGAAAATGTGTGCAGACAATATTTCCAAGTTTTAATATGCAGGAATGTAAACCCATCAAGATTCCTATTCATGTTGGTGTAAAATTATATGCAGATTAGTAGCCCAAGACACAAGAAGAGGAGGAGGACAAGTCTTCTATTCCATATGTGAGTTCAGTTGGCAGTTTGATGTATGCAATATTCTGTTCTAGACCATACATTGCACATCCAATGGGAGTTTTGAGCAGGTGTATGTCAAAACCAAGGAAGGAGCATTGGAAAACAGTAAAAACACCTTTCAGGTATTTGTGTGGCACTTGTAGCTATGGATTGTGCTACCAAGGAAGATCTAGATTGGACAAAGTGTTGGATATACATGGATTTGTGGATGTAGATTGGGCTGGAGATCGAGATCATAAGAGATCTACAAGTGGGTATGTGTTTAACCTATTTTGAGGAGCAATCAGTTGGATGAGCAAAAGGCAAGTTATAGTGGCACTTTCAACTACAGAAGTTGAATACATGGCATCCACTCATGCAAGTCAGGAAGCATTATCATTACAAATATTGTGTTCAAGTATTAGGTTGGTACAACAAGTTGTAAGGATAGATTGTGACAGTCATAGTGCAATTTTTCTGGCGAAGAACCTGACTTATCATTCAAAGACAAAGCATACTGATATTCAATATCATTTTGTGAGAGACATGGTTGAAGAAAAGAAATTGTTGTTGATTAAAGTGGACACTTTGAAAAATGTTTCATATTCAATAAAAAAAATTGTGAGCACTTAGAAGTTCTCTTGGTGTAGAGGATCCATGGGCATTAGTTCCCTGTATTGTTGACTATGTAACCATGTAAACCCCCCTGTATGCAAATAAAAAAAGTGGGAGAATGTTGGGTATGTGTTATATTCTATGCATGACTAGTGGTGTCTATGTTGTGTCGGGTGCGGGGGGGTTGAGGGGGCACTGAGAATTATTTTTTCCTTGGGAAACTTGTCATAGTTTTGCCTTGATTTTTGTGTCACCTCAATTTTCGTGTCCATTGTTGGGTGGATTTTCGGCACATGGTTTGTTGCCAATAGTTTTCTATTTCCAATTAAGGAATTAGGGTTGTTGACTAATCCAGGTCATTGGGTTAGGGTTTTGGATGTCACTAGCTCCTATATGTATATTGTATTGTAAATAATGTAACACAATGAATGAATATAGAATATGTTGGTTTTCCCTGTTTCGGTTTCAAAGGGAAAAATATCTCTGTAATGTGTGTATTTCCCATTGTATCTTTTTTATTCTTTTATTGAAAATATGTTTGCAGTGAATATTATACAAGGTTAAAATCTATAGTTTTTGGACTTGGGTATCTCATTTTTCAATGTGGGAATTGGTATAGCCAATATCAAATGTCACCTGTTGGAGGGACTCCTTGGTTTGATTGATGGAAGCTTGCAAGTCTTGGTTGCGAGTGTTGGAGATTAGGATATGGGGAGTTTTGGTAAGGGAAAATGGGTGGGTGGGACCACAGAAAAATGACTTATAAGTGATAGGTACCACTACGATCTGAGAGAAAAGGGGAAAATAATGGGAGAGGTGGAAAATAGGGACATCGGGAAGGGGTCAGGTCCACTGAAGAAAAAAATTTGTTAAAAATTAATGGTACGACTACGATCAGGGAGAAAATGGGAATCAAATTGGATAGGTACCAAATAAGTTTGCCAACGAGACCACTATACTCATTTTTTTTCTACTCCTACAAAGTTATACTTCGATCTAAAGAATATTGCAATGTTGAAATGCCCAAATTCTTAACAGGAAGAAATGTGTAGTAATTTTGCAACCAGAATGAAAGAGGCATAATTGTATGGCAATAGATCTTGTATGTTCTATTTATGTTTATGTCCCAAGGGTTAGGGTATGCAAGGTGTCTATAGACAAGGGTTTTCCCTGTGCTATACCTCTTTGATATATGTGTGGGGTCCAACAATAGTACCCAACCCAATATCTCATGGCACTAACTAAGGAGTCTATATTGTGCCCTTATCCATACTACCTGACTACCCAGGTAATAGAGAGTATCTTCTTGGGTGATGTTCTCGATGGAACTATAATAGTCAGGCGACTAATCGATTTATCTATGGAGGGCTTCAAGAGATCTAGGTCGATCCATATACCGGTGTTGTCTGATGCGATACAACTTGAAGGGGTACCAACAGGGGTTACAAGGGTGACCAACATCTGTTTTATTATTTACCACTTTTATTTCCTAGTTGTATTACTCCCCGACCATGGGTTTATGCGTGTAATGATAGATATCTATATCTTTATGACACCAGAATATGTCTCTACCCTGAAAAAAAAACACAATCTACTGTCGAGGAAAGTGCTCTGATACCACTTGCAATATTCCAAATATAATGTAGTATGCAAAACATAAATATTTATCAAGAAATGACAAAACAACAATAATGTAACGAGATCAATATCAGAATAATACCATAATAACATAGAAAAACACCTTTATTACTGATAACGATGTTCACTTTCCTATTTGAGGGGGGAACCTCCAGTAGAGCATATCTATATTACAATAACATCCAAGAAAAAAATTCTCCTACCCTCTATGCCTATTTATACTAAATATATCTATCCAAAAGAACAATCTAGAGAAAGATCCTTCTAGAAGTTGAAGCTTCTATTAGGACTTCTTACATTTGACTTATTCTTCCTTATTGCTAGGACTTATTAATATTGGTATTTATTACAAGTAAATATATTATTCTACCTACGTGAGGGGTTAGGGAGGTTAGGTCCCTAACAGATTATAACACACCGGTGTTCTTACTGATA
Source organism: Picea mariana (assembly GCA_032191745.1). Taxonomy (NCBI): domain Eukaryota; kingdom Viridiplantae; phylum Streptophyta; class Pinopsida; order Pinales; family Pinaceae; genus Picea; species Picea mariana. The sequence continues at coordinate 61,139 of JASDQU010504744.1, read as the reverse complement.
AAGTGACAAGAAATGTTGTAACACAATTTTTTTTTAAATTTCATTCATCGGTGTGTAATTTTTTCGGTATTTTTTTTCGTTCATGGTATTTTTTTTTGTCTTCATTTTTTACTCTAGTAATGTTGTTATAGATATATATCACACCATTTTAATTTAAAGTATATTTTTAATCTGTTTTTTCCTGTCGGTCTATTTCCTATATTGAACACATTAATGCTTTCATATTATTAAAGTGCACCGGAAACCAGAATTTTTTTTTGTTGAAAATCATGTGATTTTTTTATAAAATATATTTAATAGATTTTGTATTGAATGATACATGTTGTATATTGATAAAAAAAAAGTGTGAGAATAGTTCAAGTAACAAATTTTTTTATCGACACAACGATATCACATCCAAAAAAGCAAAAGATGCGAGTTCTTTGTAAATTCTCTACAAAATTAATATGTTTGAACAATATGTAATTTTAACTAATATGTATTGGTTAGTGTATGTCATCCAGAGCTACAAAATGAGGATTCTTGATATGATTCTTTGTGATCTAAGTGCATAATAATGTAAAACCTTGATGGAAAATTTGCAAAATGATGAATCAGGTGAATGAAAAAACACTATTCTATATGAGTTCTTTTTTGAATTTTCATTAATAATATACTTAAGAATATTATGTAACATGTTTCAAACAATATATTAATTTACATATGTTTAATGTTCTACAAGAACCAACAACGAAGGAACAAAATGACGTCCTAAGAAAATAAAAATTATAGAAGATGTAAATGATGATGAATTGGTCCTTAGCTCATCTGGAATTGTGTTCGAGGTTAATGAAAGGGAGAATTATTTTTAAAAAACTATGAGGGATATAGTGGAATGAATTTATATATGTAGTTTTCACTTACAATACAGAAATCAATCCAATGATTCTAAGAAACAAGTTATATATAAACTATAAGAAGCATTTCCAGAGCAATGATCAATGAGACCTGTCAGACTTGCAACAAAAAAAACATGCAACAAAAAAAAAGAATCATTCAAAAAGTAATATTCCCAAAAATGTTTTTCTAGAATATGTATATATTACTACAAAAAATTCCTTTATTAATATCAATTTTGTTATATTTAGTTTTCATATACCAATATAAAAATAGTTTATTGTCATGTTACTTTTTTCAGGAAGATTATCAAAATCCCAAAGTATCAACAAGATGATATCTGAAATATGTTAGTAGAAATGTCCAAAAAAGTGTACAAGGAGATATTCAAAGAAATGGACATAATTGCATCACACAAGGAGCCATCTCAACAACAATGTGCTTCAAATGTATGAAATCATTGAGTTTTTCTATTAGGTACATATAAATAAATAATTTATCATTAAATATTAATTTTCAAGTATTTTCTTGTAGAAACAAAAACATAATGGAACCCATTTAGCACATAAAACAGGACAAGAAGGAAGAAAAGGGTTGATAGAAATTTTTGTGAGTAATTGTTATTTCCTTATAACAACTTAAGATTTCATTTTTGTATATTTTTAGTTGTTTTACAACAACCATCCTTGAATGTCTTCAAATAGGTGCTAACATACAAGCAAGAGCCATCGAAACAATTGATTGGCATTGGGTTAAGTATGGGTTGTGAGTATATGTTGGCATATAAAACATTGATTGTGGAATTTGTAAGTATTTAGGTTGTTTTACTTATCTCATTTTATAATTTATGGGAAAAAAATTCATTTGTATTAAACCTATGATTTATTATGGGGTATAAAATTTGCAGGAAACAAAGTATGGAAATGTGTCTATAGAAGATTTGTTGACAAAAGGCATGAAATTTGGTTTTGAAAGAATGTGTATCATGAATGACTCAACTCTTTGTATGGTACGTTGTTTTTCAATTTACATTCATGTATATTATTTATTTCAATTTCCATTATTCCAACCAATGTAGATACACTTATTACACTTTATTTTTATTTTTGTAGATGACACTTGAAGAAAAGGAAAACAATCGAGGGAATCAACAAAACATTTGTCCAAATAACCCAAGTCATGGAAGTAGCTCAATCACTAACAATAGTTCCAACGAAGAATGATGATCAACATAATTGGATACCAATGTAAGTTGTTGTATTTTTTGAAATAATTGTTTGTTAACATCAAACATTTTGTTTAATGTAATTGCGATAGTGTTCCAATTGAAATACCAGGGGTTACCAATAAGGGTTCCATTTTGTATGACAAAGAGCCTCTTATTCAAATATAATAAAATATGTTTTATTTTATTCTATTATGTTGTCCAATGTCATTGTGAAATGTTACATCATTGATTAAATATATGGATGATTAAATATTATAATGAAGAGATGCAAAATCTAATGATATAACAAATTAATTCAAACATCATATCAAAATGAATTATTCAAAATGTAATTTATATGAATACTATTATAATATATATGTCAATTTTTTGATGAACAATGGAATTAAAAAATCACAATAATTGCACTGTCACAGGTCAATGTTTCTGAAAAGAGAAAATGAACACCAGTGTGTTTAATGCTAAAACTCATCGATGTTGTAATAAAATGTGCACCTGTGTTGTAATACAATGAACCAACACTTATCATAATACTATTTTAACAACAACAACAATAATAATAATTGTCCTTTCGGTGCATTTAATTAAAATGGCACACCGATGCTTTTGTACCATACTTACACATCGGTGCATTCTAAATTTAATGCACCAGTCGGGTTTGTATTGTAAATCAATGGTGCATGGTATCATAGATTCAACCAATGCATTGTTATTATTAAAGCATTGGTCCATTATTATTTCAAAGAATATCGATGCCCCAATAGTTTTTTGACTATCCCGGTGCTTTTGGTGAAATGTAAGCATTGGTTCTTTAAGTTTTTGAATGCACCAGTGCATATACACCATGAATCACACTACCTAGAAAAACGTCTGCTAAAACCTCTGACCGCCCAGATGTTTTTAGTTATAATGAATTTTTGTTATAATCTCCGCAAAAAAATATGCTACCGAAAACAAATGTTATAGAGGAGTTTTTTTTTCCAATTTTTTCCAATTTTGTAACACTAAAGACCTCTCCTACAAGGTATTTTCCTTGTAGTGTAAACATAACATAAAATATTAACTATAAATACTTGAACCAATTGGCTACATACAAATGGCGTTCCTCCCATCCATAGGCTTATTGTTCTTTTACTTGCAACATCAAACCACCCCTAATATGAGACTATGAGTCCATAAGGAGGTATGGCTCTCTTGGCTTGTACACTCTCCACTTTCATTAGCCAAATACCTATTTTCTACTCAAAAAATAGTTCCAATCCACGAACTCTCTTTCCTTCAACCTGCACAACCCAAGGAATGGTATCCCCCTTCTCTTCTGCATAGTTCCTCGGGCCTTCTGACTTCCTTCTAGGGCTCCAATGCACTCGTTTGGACATGAATCTCATAGCCGAGGAATCCAAGAACTATTATCTTCTCCAAGAGTTCTCACAACATCCTTCTTAAAGATATTGAGCCATTTCCTCCATAGGAAATGTCAATTACATGCATACATCTTTCATTACAAGCATACAACCTTCATTCTTAGCATAAAAAAAATCCCAACAAGTTATATTTTCATGTGTACCATGGTTGGTGATAATGCTATCACCCAACACACCCTCTCTCTCCCTACTCAAATTATTTTCTTCTCCCATGCCTATTTGGCTCTCACTCTTTCCAAGGTTGATTGTACTTAGCCCCATTCTCTCAGTAATTTTCTAAGGTGACTCCCTCACCCAACCCATTACATGAATTCCATGTTTGAATGTCTAATACTTATAATCCAGGTGGATATCGGTGGCCACCCACCTTTTCCAACTGGCTCAAAACAGTTTTTTGGCAATTTTGGCAATTTACTATTTTTAACAGTTTTTAACTTTTGGGGCCATTTTGAGGGCCTAAATGAAGGTTTTTCGAGATCGATTTTCTCAATTATTTCCTATGGAATCACCCCAAAATAAATCTCCTCGATGGTACCTTTCCAACAAGCTATCATGTGCCTAAAACGAAGATTGTATGCAAAAGTTACGACCCCGGGAAGTTAATGCACTAACTTACCCAAATGGGGCCCACATGACTTTTGGCACTTCATCTCCTAGGGTTAGGTTTTTGGATGTATAGAATTTTTGGAATTCTTGTTTATTGTAAAAATTCATTGAGATCCTCATTGCAATTGTCTTCTTGCGAATGCAAGTAGCCGTCACATCTCTTCTCAAAGATAAGATGCCACCATTCTTGTGAGTCTTTCACTCTATATTTTTACAGTCTCTGTACATTTCTTTCATTAATAGAAATCATGTATTACTGTATATATGTGTTTATGGTTTCATCTCTGATACATTTTTGTTATATTATTGAATATCTGCGATATCTCTATGCATTTTTTTATTATATCTCCACTCTCATTTTGTGCCAAAAATAATCTGGATCAATGGTTTCAGAGCAGGCTGCTCTTGATTGTTTTTTCAGTGAATGTCACCGATGAGGTCCAAGTATAGCCAGTTGGGTCTCAAGTTTTTCTCTCTTGAGGAAAATTTCTCTCACACACCCAACAAACCCTCAATGGCATAATAAAAGAAAAATGATGGAGCAAATGATCCTATCAATCTATTGCTTGAGCAAGCTCTCACGTGACAAAGGAATGAAATGATGGAGAATTTTTCCCACATCCTTCAATGCCTGCCAATAGAAACAGGTGCATCTTCATCAAGAAACAACTTTGGAAGCACCTCGCCTTTCAAGGTACAAGTTAATTTTGATATTCCTGTATTTGAAGGACAGATAGACGCAGAAGCCTAGAACAAATGGTTAAATCTTCTAGAAGGTTATTTCTCTGTTCACAATTTTTCCGATAGAGAAATGATCACCTTTGAACTCCTTAAACCTCTCCCTCATGTCAAAAATTGGTGGGAAACTTACTGGGAGCAAATTTCCACAGAGGAATCTGGAATATAAGGGGCCGACCCCACTTGGAATTTTTGTGTGGATGCGGTAAAGGAACAATGTTACCCTATTGGCAACTAGGAGGTCCAGTACATGAGATGGACCACATTGTGGCAAGAGAGGGGCCAAGCAGTTCCGGATTTCACCAACACCTTCCATACCTTGTGCACCAAGCTAGGAATCAAAGAATCCAAGCGAAATTTGGTTCTGAAATATCATGAGGCTCTACACAAATACATCGAGACTTAAATGGATTTTCTAGACATCTCATCACTCTGTGCTTATTATCCATATGTTGTTAAAATCAAGCATAAATTTAAGCACCAAAACAAATGGGAATTTGGGTCTCCAAATTTGCAACAACCAAAGCATGACAAAGATGGCCCTAACAAACAGTCTCCCAAAAACCAATCCAAGACATAGGAAAAGAAGGGTCACGGGAAGACAAAGAAGGACACCAGAAAAAGGTGTGATTTCCACAAAATCCCCAGGCATAACACTGATGAATGTCGCTCAAAACAACCATTGCTGGCCAAGATCAAAGAGAAGGAGCTGAACCCTGATTCAGAATTTGAATCCAAAAATACTGGTAAAGGACATATCATTGACATGGACCCCACTACTATTGTCATGACCGCAGTAATTCAACAAGAAGAACCAACAGATCCTGAAGAGGGGGAGCACCTTTTTCATTCATAGATGTGGGTAAAGGGGACCCTGCTGCATTTTATTGTTGATAGCAGAAGCCAAAAGAACCTCATCTCAAAAGAGGTTGTCAAATAGTTGGGATTGTCGACAACACCACACCTGCATCCATACAACATCGGGTGGCTTCGCCAAGGACAAGATCTCCATGTCAACCAACAATGTCAATTGTCATATGGCATCCAACCGTTCAAGGATGAGGTATTGTGTCATGTTTCCCCACTGGATTTCTGTGATGTTCTCTTCAGCCAACCATATATGTGGAAGTGCCATGTTGTTTATGAGTCTCGACCCCGCAGTGTTATTGTTTCTCTGGGGGGTCATCTCTACATAATACCAGAGGTAGTTCTGACTATTGTTCCACCTAAAAAGGGTCGCAAGGTAGTATCTCATACTGCAAAATTCAACTTCTTCACAATCTGTTCAAAAGGAGAATAGAAGGACACCGCAACCACTACAACTTCGCCCCAATCACCTTCTATCCAACAAAAGCAGGTTGAAAAGTCTGCAGCAAAGCGCAAAGATTCCTTCTACACACCATCCTCTCATCTATATCAACTTGTTGAATATCCTCAACCTCAACAGTTTCGTGACAAACTTCCACAAACTGAGCAGTGTGACGTCTCCATCAAGGTAAGCAGCTCACCAAGATGTAGATTCAACAAATGTTCTTCCCTCTACCCCAGGAACTCAACACAATGGAGACCATTTCTTCCTAAGGAGGGAGGATTGATCCAAGTGGATATCAGTGGCCACCCACCTTTTCCAATTGGCTCAAAATAGTTTTCTGGCAATTTTGGCAATTTACTATTTTTAGTAGTTTTTAACTTTTGGGGCCATTTTGAGGGCCTAAATGAATGTTTTTCAGGATCGAGCTTCTCAATGATCCCTTACAACGTCACTGAGGCCCAAAATGAATATCCTTTATTATACCTTTCCAACAGGCTATCATACGCCTAAAACGAAGATCGTATGAAAAACTTAGGACCCCGGGAAGTTAATGCACTAACTTACCCAAACAGGGCCAACATGACTTTTGGCGCTTCATCTCCTAGGGTTAGGTTTTTGGATGTCTAGTGTTTTTGGAATTCATGTTTATTGTAAAAAGGCCTTGAGAGCCTCATTGCAATTGTCTTCTTGTGAATGCGAGTAGCCGTCACATCTCTTCTCAGAGATAAGTTGCCACCATTCTTGCGAGTCTTTCACTCTGTATTTTTATAGTCTTTGCACATTTCTTTCATTAATAGAAATCATGTATTATTGTATATATGTGTTTATGTTTGCATATCTTATACATTTTTGTTATATTATTTAATATCTGTGATATCTCTATGCATTTATTTATTATATCTCCGCTCTCATTTCGTGCCAAAAGTAATCTGAATCAGTGGTTTTAGAGCAAGTGGCTCTTGATCATTTTTTTCAATTCATGTCCCCGATGAGGTCCGAGTATAGCAATTTGGGTCTTCATATTGTCTCTCTTGAGGAAAATTTCTCTCACACACCGAAGAAACCCTCAATGGCAGAAGAAAAGAAAAATGACAGAGCAAACGATCCTATCAGTCTGTTGCTTGAGCAAGCTCTCACGCGACGGAGGGACAAAATGATAGAGAATTTTTCCCACATCCTTCAACGCTTGTCGATAGCAACAGGTGCATATTCATCAAGCAGCCACTTTGGAACCACCTCACCTTTCAAGGTACAAGTTAATTTTGATATTCCTGTATTTGAAGGATAGATAGATGCAGAAGCCTTAGACATATGGTTAAATATTCTAGAAGGTTATTTCTCTGTTAACTATTTTTTCGACAGAGAAAAGATCACCTTTACACTACTTAAAGCTCACCCTCATGTCAAACATTGGTGGGAAACTTACAGGGAGAAAAGTTCCACAAAGGAATCTGGAATATATGGGGTCAAGCTTAGTTGGGATTTTTTTGTGGATGCGGTAAAGGAATAGTATTACCCTGTTGGAAACTATGAGGACCAGTACATGAGATGGACCACACTGCGGAAAGAGATGGGCCAAGAAGTTCCATAGGTCACCAATACATTCCATACCTTGCGCACCAATCTGGGTATCAAAGACTCCGAGTGGCATTTGGTTCTGAAATACTGTGGGGCTCTACACAGATACATCCATACTGAAATGGATTTTCTAGACATCTCATCACTCGGTGCTTCTTATCAATATGCTGTTAAAATCGAGCAAAAATTTAAGCACCATAAAAAATGGGAGTTTGGTTCTACAAATCCGCAACAACCAAAGTATGAAAAATACGGCCCTAACAAAGAGTCTCCCAAAAACCAGTCCAAGATAAAGGAAAAGAAGGGTAACGGGAAGACAAAGACAAACACTGGAAAATGGTGAGATTTCCACAAAATATCCTGGCACAACACCGATGAATGTCTTTAAAAATAGTCATTGGTGGGTAAGATCAAAGACAAGGAGCTGAACCCTGATTAAGAATCTGATTCTAAAAATACTGGTAAAGGACAGATCATTGACACAGACACCACTGTTGTTTTCGCAACCAGAACAATTCAATGAGAAGAACCAATAGATCCTGAAGAGGGGGACCGCCTTTTTCATTCAAAGATGTGGATAAAGGGGACCTCGTTGCATTTTATTGTTAATAGCAGAAGCCAATATAACCTCATCTCAGAAGAGGTCTTCAAATAGTTGGGATTGTTGACAACACCACACCCGCAACCATACAACATTAGGTGTCTTCGCCAAGGACGAGATCTCCATGTCACCCAACAATGTCGATTGTCATACGGCATACAACCCTTCAAGGATGAGGTACTGTGTGATGTTTCCCTACTAGATGTCTGTGATGTTCTCTTGGGCCAACCATATATGTGGAAGTGCCATGTTGCTTATGAGTCTTGACCCCGCAGTGTCATTGTTTCTATGGGGGGTCATCTCTACAGAATACCAGAGGTAGTTCCAACTACTGTTCCACCTAAAAAGTGCCGCAATGTAGTATCTCATACTGCAAAATTCAGCCTCTTCACAATCTGTTCAAAGGGAGAACAGAAGGACACTGCAACCACTACAGCCTCACCCTAAGCACCTTCTATCCAACAGAAGTAGGTCAACAAGGCTGCAGCAAAGCACAAATATTCCTTTTGCACACCTTCCTCTCATGTATCTCGATTTGTTGAACAGACTCAGCCTCAACAGTTTCATGAAAAACTTCCACAAACTGAGTAGCGCGACATCTCCAATAAGGAAAGAAACTCACCAAGATGCAGATTCAGAAAACGCTTTTCCCTCTCCCCCGGGAGATCAATGCAATGGAGACCATTTCTTCCTAAGGGATATCGGTGGCCACCCACCTTTTCCAACTGGCTCAAAACAGTTTTCTGGAAATTTTGGCAATTTACTATTTTTAGTAGTTTTTAACTTTCGAGGCCATTTTAAGGGCCTAAATGAACGTTCTTCAGGATCCAACTTCTCAATTGTGACCTACAGCATCATTTAAGCCAAAAAATGAATCTCCTCTACAATACCTTTTCAACAGGCTATCATATGCCTAAAACAGAGATCGTATGCAAATGTTACAACCCCGGGAAGTTAATGCAACTAACTTACCCAAACAGGGCCCACATGACTTTTGGCGCTTCATCTCCTAGGGTTATGTTTTTGGATGTCTAGGGTTTTTGGCATTCTTGTTTATTATAAAAATGCCTTTAGAGCCTCATTGTAATCATCTTCTTGTGAATGCGAGTAGCCGTCATATATCTTCTCAAAGATAAGCTGCCACCATTCTTGGGAGTCTTTCGCTCTGTATTTTTACAATCTCTGTACATTTGTTTCATTAATAGAAATCCTGTATTATTGTGTTTATGGTTGCATCTCTGATACATTTATGTTATATTATTAAATATTTTCAATATCTCTGTGCATTTCTTTATTATATCTTCGCTCTCATTTCGTGCCAAAAATAATCTGGATCAATAGTTTCAGAGTAGGCTTCTCTTGATCGTTTTGTTCAGTGCATGTCCCCGACGAGGTCCAAGTATATCAAGTTGGGTCTCGAGCTTGTCTCTCTTCAGGAAAATTGTTCTCGCACACCAAATAACCCCTTAATGGCGGAAGAAAAGAAAAATGACGAAGCAGACGATCCTATCAGTCTACTGCTTGAGCAAGCTCTCACACGACAGAGGGATGAAATGATGGATAACTTTTCCCACATCCTACAATGTATGCTGATAGCAACAAGAACATATTCATCAAGTGGTCACTTTGGAAGCACCTCGCCTTTCAAGTTACAAGTTAATTTTGATATTCCTGTATTTGAAGGACAGATAGAAGCAGAAGCCCTAGACAAATGGTGAAATCTTCTAGAAAGTTATTTCTCTATTCACAATTTTTTCGACAGAGAAAATATCACCTTTTCACTCCTTAAATCTCTCTCTCATGTCAAACATTGGTGGGA
>JASDQU010504744.1:0-36376 GCA_032191745.1 Picea mariana | reverse complement strand
CAAGATGGAGGTCTATTGCATCTTGTTAATCAATTCCATGTATGGCCTCACTGGTGTTGAAATAATGTAATTGCAAAGAGTATTCTTATTATTATTGATATATTATTCATAGGATCAATCCCCATTGTGGATTGATCATGTCGGTTATTGTAATAGGACCAAATCCCCTTTTGTGAATTGGTCAAAAGACAATTGTAATAGGCATAATAATAAGTCGGCCCCAACAGATATTAAAGAAGCCCAGAAATATAATAAAGGTGGGTTTACCCACCTAGTTTGAGAAGTTGGCCCTGCCAGTGAAGAGACACTTCACATGTGCGAGACTTGTATAAATAAAGGAGGCTAGCACCTCACTTAGACACAACTCACTTGCTCATTTTGAGAGAGAAGTTCAGATCTTCTACAGAAGAAGAAGGACAGAGAGAGTGGCCCATATCTAGGAGAGGAATTTTTGTATTTGTTTAAGAGATCTCTTGGCATTGTATTGGCTATCTATATTAAGGAAGTTTTGATGGGTTTTCTTCCCCTAGAGGGTTTTCTAGGATAAATGTTGTGTCTCTTGTGATTGTGTATTTCTTAGTGATCTTGGATTATGCTATTTTTATCTAATGAAATTCAAACATCTATAATAATGGCTTAAACATTAACATGGTATTAGAGCCAAGCTGAAGAAAGCATCTTTCACAAGTGAAAAACGTCACTGTTGCCGTACATGAAAATTAGGGCTTTTTGATGGTGAAGCTTTTCAACCCCAAAACCATGTAGAAAAGTGTGCCCTCCCCTAAGGATCAGTTTGACACTCTCAGCGCACCTTTTCAGTGGCTGGATCTCTTGAAAAGTGAAACCCTAGTTTCATAAAGTACCAGAAGTGCCAGAAAACCAATGTACATGAAGTACTAGAAGTACCAGAGTACCAAAGGTACGAGAAAACCAGAAGCACCAGTCCAGAAATCTGCAGATCAAGTTTGGAGGAGAAAAAGTTGGATTTCCTCATATCCAAACACACAAGGCTACTCGCCTTAGCCAAGCGCACATCTTGGTAAGTTCAAGTTTTTATTTTGAGCACTTTCATTTTTCGGTCATTTTCCTAGCTCCAGGTAAAGATTTCTGCAAGCATTAAGCTTGTTGACAAGATAGAAATAGTGGAAACCTTCTATGCCTGGAAGTATAGTATTGGCCTCATTCTTGAAGAGAATGACCTAGCAAGATTTGTCAAAGAAGAATTATCAGAACCTGACGATGCTGCAGAAAAGAAAAAGAATCAGAAGGACACAATAAGGGCCAAAAGAATCATTACAGATTCAATCAAAGACCATCTGATTCCTTATGTGTCATCTAAGAAGACCTCGAAAGAAATTTTTTATGCCTTGACCAGACTATATGAAGGAAAGAACATAAACCGGAAGATGAATCTTAGAACTCAACTGAAGAATACAAGGATGCAGAAAGGAGAAATGATTCAGGAATATTTCTCTAGAATATCAGAATTCAAAGAACAACTATAAGCTATTAGAGATACCATAGATGAAGACAAAATCATAATGACGGCCCTAAATGGTCTCACAAGACATTGGGATTCNAGGGCCAGAAGAATCATTGCAGATTCAATCAAAGACCACCTGATTCCTTATGTGTCATCTAAGAACACTCCGAAAGAAATGTTTGATGCCTTGACTAGACTGTATGAAGGAAAGAACATAAACCAGAAGATGAATATAAGAACTCAACTAAAGAATACAAGGATGCAGAAAGGAGAAACGATTCAGGAATATTTCTCCAGAATCTCAGAACTCAAAGAATAGTTAGAATCGATTGGAGATACCATAGACGAAGATGAACTCATAATGACGGCCCTAAATGGTCTCACAAGATGTTGGGATTCATTCATCCAAATGATATGTGCTAGAACAGAGAAACTGAAGTTTGATAGTCTATGGGAAGAATGCATCCAAGAAGAAATAAGAGTAGCGAATATTGAAGCATTACTAGCAAGAGATGATGATCAATCCCTAGTTACTCACACCAAAGGAGGAAGGAAGAAACCCTACTTCCAAAAGGAGACTCATAAAGAGCCTCAACAGTCAAACAAATTCAATCATAAAGAATTTCATCTAAGGAGATTTCAGAAGAAAGGACAATGAAAGGAAAGGGACTACCCATCTGTACAATGCTATTATTGTGACAATATGGGACACATTGTGAAGTTTTGTCCAGCCAAACGAGAAGAATACAAGAGAAAACATAAGAGGCTTCATGCCCATGTAGTCAAATATGAAGAGCCACCCGCAAAGATGATAAGAGAGAAAATCAAAGACCATGTCTTGATCTCCGCCCTCTCAGGATCTGTAACACCTAGAGAGGAAACTTGGCTCATTGATAGTGGTGCATCCAAGAACATGACAGGACAAAGAAATATTCTCTCTTGTATCTCAAAAAAGAACTTTTCTCAGAAAGTGACACTTGCAGATGATTACCAATATCCCATCAAGGGAGTGGGAGAATCAAACCACAAACTGAATAAGGGAATTCACTAAAAATGAAGGATGTACTATATGTACCAGGCTTGAAGAAGAACCTACTCTCCATTTCAACTTTAGAAAAGAAAGGCTTCAGATTTGCCTTTATAGATGGAGAATTTCTTATGTGAGCTAAAGGAGAAACCTTAAATGAAGCAATCATCACTGGAAGTGAAGAAAATGGCTTGTATAAACTAAAGGGTCACTCAGAGGCTACCATGACCCACACCATTGAAAACTCATGTGAACTTTGGCATAGAAGGTTAGACCACATCAACTACAAGGAACTACCATACGTATGCAAAGCAGTCACAGGTTTACCAGAACTCAAAGGTGACCATGAAGGTGTATGCAATGGATGTGCACAAGGGAAGAACATCAAGAACCCGTTTCCGAAGAGGGATAGTAAGGCATAAGGAGTCCTAGAAATCATTCATTCAGGTGTATGTGTCCCAATGCCATCATCCTCCATTAGTGGGTATGTATATTATGTATCATTCATTGATGATTATTCTCATAAAACCTGGATATATTTCTTGAAATCTAAAGATGAAGTGTTTAGCAAGTTCAAGGAATTCAAAGCCTTGATAGAGAATCTTTCTTAAAGGAAGATTAAGATACTCAAGTAAGATAATGGAGGAGAATATACCTCAAAAGAGTTTGTGAAATTCTGCAAAGATGTTGGGATCAAGAGGGAACTCACTACTCCCTATAATCCCCAACAAAATGGTGTAGCTGAATGAAAGAACATAACCATAATGGAAGTTGTGAAGACTATGATCCATGATCAAGATATTCCTATGTGATTATGGGCAGAAGCAGTAATGGTTGTTGTATACGTGAAGAACCGATTGTCCCATAGTGCACTTGGGCTAAAGACACTGGAAGAGATGTTCACTAGAAAGAATCCAGAGGTAAGCCATCTCAAAATATTTGGCTGCCCAGTGTTTATTCATATACCGAAAGAAAAGAGAAACAAGTTGGACCCTTTAGGAAAGAAGGGAATATTTGTGGGATACTATGAGGTCTCCAAGGCCTTCAAAATCTATATACTAGGTCACCATCACATTGAGATCAGCAGGGATGTGACCTTTGATGAAGATGCACTGCTCAAGAAATCTAAACGATGCCATATTGAAGAAGTATATGAAGAGGAACTCGTAATCCACAGTACTGCAATGAGGGAGGTTCCCAGAGCTACAGAACCAGTGAGGGAGGTTCCCAGAGCTGCATAACCAATGAGGGAAGTCGTAACTTCCCCTGATGAGGAACTTCTAGAAGACCATGATATAGTAGAAGTGCAAGAACCTCCTCGGATGACGACCCTCCATAAAAGAAATCCAGCTTGGGCTAGAGAGATTATTCAAGATGGAGAGAAGTACGGTGTTCCCCAAGTAACTACGAGACAGGTGAAAAGACCAAATCCATTCTCCAGTTATATGGCTTTGATGTGTGATCTTCTAGAAGAGGACCCTACCTTCTTTGAAGAAGCCATTCAGAGGAAAGAATGGGCAGATGCCATGACAGAGGAATACCAATCCATAATGAAGAACGAAGTATGGGAAATAGTTCCCAGATCAAAGAATAAAGATGCGGTATCCTCCAGATGGCTCTTCAAAATAAAACATGTTGTTGATGGAAGTATTGAGAAGTATAAAACAAGATTTGTCATGCGTGGATTTTTCCAGAAGGAAGGCATTGACTATGAAGAGACATTCACTCCTGTGGACAGATACACTTCGATCAGAACCATCATAGCTCTTGCAGCTAAGATGAAGTGGAAGCTGCACCAGATGGATGTGAAGAGGGATTTCCTAAATGGTGTCATCGAAGAGGAGGTGTATATAGAGAAACCTCAAGGATTTGAGGTTGAAGACAGGAAGTCTCATGTCTGCAGATTGAAGAAAGCCTTATACGGATTGAAGCAAGCTCCTAGAGCTTGGTATGGATGTATAGACAGTTTCTTGACGAGCTTAGGCTTTACCAAGAGTAAAGCAGACTCTAACCTCTACTTCAATATCATGAACGATGAGCCAATAATCTTACTGCTATACGTGGATGACTTATTCTTAACTGGAGAAAAAAATCTCATCACTGAATGTAAAAAGAGACTTGCCTCGGAATTCGAAATGAAATACCTTGGCCTAATGCATTATTTCTTACCTCTTGAGGTATGGCAGAGACCTGATAGGATCTTCCTTAACCAAGGGAAGTATATGGTCGAAATCCTAAAGAGATTCGACATGTTGGAATGAAAGCCCATGAATACACCCATGGAAGCGAAGCTGAAGCTGTTGGTCGATACTTCGTCAGAGTTGATTGATGCCACACCATACAAACAAATTATTGGATCATTGATGTACCTGACGAACACCAGACTAGACATTTTTTTTACCGTGAACACCTTGAGTCAGTTTCTGGTAGAACCCAGATGTGTTCACCTAGTGGCTGCAAAACATGTGATGAGGTACCTTAAAGGTATAATAGATTGTGGTCTCAGCTATGATGGAGATCATGATTTCACATTGAGTGGATATACTGATGCAGATAGGGAAGAAAGTGTTTCTGATAGGAAAATCACTTCAGGGTGTTATTTCAGTTTGGGATCATCTATGATCTCATGGCAGAATAGGAAGCAATCTAGCATTTTTCTCAGCACAGCAAAAGAAGAATACATTGTTGCATGTTCTGCCAGCTGCGAAGCTATATGGATTCGAAAGTTGTTGACCGGCCTATTTGACTTAGAGATGAGAGAAACCTTGATTCTATGTGACAACCAGAGCTGCATAAAGATGGCAAAGAATCCTATATTCCACGATAGGTTGAAGCACATAGAGATCTATTATCATTACATCCATGACATGGTACAAAGAGGAGCCTTAAAGCTCCAGTACATTATCACAGATGAACAGGTTCCTGACGTGTTGACCAAACCACTATCTCGTATAAAGTTTGAGTACTTTGGAGATAATCTTGGTATAGTCTGAAAGGACCCTCCTTGAAAGGGGGAGTAGATGTTGTGATGAGACATCTCTTTATTCTGACCTAATGGTTGTGACGTAAATCAAGATGATGTGATATGACTGGTACTATGCTTCTAGCTGGATAGCTATGACGTAAAGCCAGTCTAGTATCCTGCTTCCAACCTGATGGTTGTGACATAAAGCAGGACGAGTACCTTGCTTCTGACCTGATGGTTGTGATGTAAAGCAAGATGATGTGTGACTAGTACTATGCTTCTGGTTGTATAGCTACGAGGTAAAGCAATTCTATTTCCCTGCTTCTAACCTGATGGTTGTGACGTAAAGCAGGATGTGTACCTTGCTTCTGACCTGATGGTTGTGACTTAAAGCATGATGATATGATGAGACTAGCACTGAGATTCCAGCTGGATAGCTATGATGTAAAGCCAGTCTAGTATCCTGCTTCCGACCTGATGGTTGTGACGTAAAGAAGGATGAGTATCTTGCTTCCAACCTGAGTGTTGTGATGTAAAGAAAGATGATGAGATGAGACTAGTACTGTGCTTCCAGCTTGATAGTTGTGACATAAATCCAGTCTAGTATCTTGCTTCCAGAGTGTTGTGACGTAAAGCAAGACATTGAGATGAGACGAGTACTAAGCTTCCATCTTGACAACTTTGACGTAAAGCCAGTCCTTTATTATGATGAGCCGGCCTTGTGCTGTGATGATGATGATGTATTAGTTTTTATACTAATACATATTGATGCAGATGATGATGACATTCCTTTGAGAATGATGATGTTGCCGATGAAGAAAACTTCTGATGATTTATAGATATGCCAGTCAATTCTCCAAGATGATATTGATGATGTTGTACTCTCACCAACTTGATGTTGTTGATGATGTTGTCCTCTCTCTCTCGCATGATGCTACTGAAGAATACCCTTCTTGTTAAGGGGGAGTGTTGAAATAATGTAACTTCAAAGTGTATTCTTATTATTACTTGATATATTATTCATTGGATCAATCCCCATTGTGGATTGATTATGTCGTCTACTTTAAAAGGACCAAATCCCCTTTTGTGGATTGGTCATATTGTAATTGTAAAAGGAAAAAGAAGAAGTCGGCCCCAGAATATATCAAAGAGGCCCTGAAACATAATAAAGGTGGTTATAACCACCTAGTTGGAGAAGTCATCCCTGCCAGTGAAGAGACACTTCACACGTGCTAGTCTTGTATAAATAAGGAGGCTAGCGCCTCACTTAGATACACAACTCACTTTCTCATTTGTGAGACAATTTTCAGATCTGCAGTTAGAGAAGAAGGAGAGAGAGTGGCACATATATGGGAGAGGATTTTCTGCATTAGTTTAAGATATCTCTTGTCATTGTATTGGCTATCTATAATAAGGAATTTTTGTTGTGTTTTCTTCCCCTAGAGGGTTTCCCAGGTTAAATGTTGTGTCTCTTATGATTTTGTATTTCTCATTGATCTTGTATTATGCTATTGTTATTTAATGAAATGCAAAGAACTATAATAATGGATTAAACATTAATAAATCATAATGCATAAACAAACATATTGTTCCATTGGGCATGGAGTCATTATTATGAAAACTATCTAACACAATGGTATTTAAAACGAAAATTAGGCCACCAACGAACTTAGTAAAAGTATTTTTTCATAAAATTCCCATTCTTAACCACCAAAAATTTCCATGCCTTCCAAATTCTGCAGCTTAAAAGTGTTGTTATTCAAAACTTCAAGAATATTGAAAGGACCGAACCATAATGCTTCAAATTTACCATGCTTACCTTTTTCTTGTCTTTGAGCATCCCACTTCAGCACTAGATCTCCAGGATGAAATTTTTATGGCTTGGATTTTTTATCAAAGATATGTTTGATCTTCTTTTGATTCTTTTGATCTTTTTCCAACAGTCGTTCTTTGATTTGTTGAATCTCCACTAGTTGGTTCATCCTTCTGAACAAGAAAAATAGCTTCCATTCCATAAACCAACTGAAAAGGTGAAATGTTAGTTGATCTTTTAGTTTTCGGCCTATCATCCCACAGAGCAAACTTCAGCTTTGAATCCCATCCTTTCTTATTATCTTCCAAAAACTTATTAAGAATCCTTACCAGGATCTTATTGGGATATTCAACCAGGCCATTACCTTGTGCATAATATGAGGTGGAATGAGCGAGATTAATGTTATAATTTTCACAAAAATTCACTAAAGGATCATCTCTAAAGTTTGTAGCATTGTTGGTAACAATTCTCTTAAGACAACTAAATATTGACACGATATCTTCCAGAAAATTCATGATGACTTTGTGTGTGGCATTTCTCGTAGGTATTGCTCCAATCCAATTGGTGAAATAATCAGTGGAATTCTGGATCCATCTATGTTGGCCACTAGAAGGTAGGTGGATCTCACTGATAAAATCCAATCCCCATTGTTGAAAGGGTCCAGTTATTGCTATAGGATTTAAAGGAAAATACTTGAGTTGTTTCTTTCTAGTGAATCTTTGACATTTATCACAAGTTTTGATCTTAGCACATACATCAATAAACAAACTTGGTCAGTAATACCCACTTCTGAGTATTTTGTATGCAATTGTCCTCCAGAAATGATGTCCTCTACACAAGCTATCATGAAATTCAATTGTCACTTGCCTCACCTCATCAAGATCTAAACACCTCAAAAAAATCCCAGAGGGGTCCTTCCAATAAAGCATTTGATTATTGATGCAATACTTAAGTGCCTTAATCTTCAAATACCTCTTTTTATATTTCTCAAAACCAAGAGGATCTTGCAAGTTCTGCAAAAAATAGATTATGTCTTTATACCAAATACATTCAGTCAACTTTGGATCCACTTGTTGGTTACTGTTTAGAAGTTTAGAATGATGATTGTCACAACTTGTACCCATAAAATTTACCCCTAAATCTTTACAATTTGACTCTTCCAACAACCTTGCTAACCCTTGTCCTCTAACCAGCTTAGTAGGATTTATTTCCAAGTCAAACTCCAAGATCATGGAAATCCATTTCCTCCTCTTTCCATCAATATCAGGATGAATAAGAATTTCTCTCACTGAACTAAAGGGAAAATAAGAAATAATCTTTGAATGAATAACATACACCATGAATTCTTTCAGGGCCTTGAATAATGCATAGGAATGTTTTTCCATAATTTCGTACCCGATTTCAACATCCCTTATAGCTCTACTAAAGAAAGAAATGGGATACTCCCAACTATCCTGATTTTTCTATAAAAGGACAACAAACAATGTATCATCAGAGGAAAAAGAAAATATTAAAAAAATGTTTGAAAAATTAGGACTTATCAACATAGGAGCATCAACTAAAGTTTTCTTGATCAACTAAAAAGAGTTTTTGGCATCTACAATCCACTTTACTTCACTATCCTTCCTTAACATGGCAGTAATGAGTTTCACAAGCTCAACAAAATTAGAAATAAATCTCCTCAAAAAAACAATTTTTCCTAAAAAAGACTAAATTTCCTTCTTGGATCTAGATAAGGTAATATTCTGAATAACTTCCACCCTACTTGGATCAATATTCACACCATCAACTCAGACCATGTGACCCAAGAACTTTCCTTCCTTGGAAAATTGTGATTTTCTAGGATTAAAAGAGATCCCATACTTCCTGCATTTGATGAAAACTTTCTTCAAGTGTTGTACATGCTCCTAATCGGTTTTGGAGAAAAAAGTAATATCATCCAAGTAAATCAACACAAATTGATCCTTCTCGCGAAAAAAATAAATATCCATTGCTTGCTGAAAGGTTTCGCTTGCATTCATCAGTCTGAATGGCATTTTTCCATACATGAAAGTACCCCAAGGAGTTGTAAAGGTTGTCTTTTCTCTGTCATTAGGATGTACATAGATCTGATTGTAGCCAAAAAATCCATCAATCATGGAAATCCTTTTTGAACCAACCACCCTTTGTAATATATGTTCCATATTAGGTAAAGGGTAATTATCCTTCCTAGAACATCTATTAATATTTCTAAAGTCTACAGAAAGTCTAATTTCTCCATTCTTTTTCTTAACTGGAACCAAATTTGCTATCCAATATGAATATCTGAGAGGAATAATAATTTGTGCATCAAGTAATTTTTTAACCTCTCTTTCCATAATAGGCAGCAACATAGGATTGATTTGTATGAGATTCTGTCTAAAAGGATTTGCATTTTCCTTTAAATGAATCTTTTGCTCTATAATTCTTGTGTCATAAGCCTTTAGGTTTTCATACTTCCATGAAAAAACATGTGAAAACTCTTTCATAAGATTCACATATTTAGCTCTTTGTTTCTCTATTTAAACTTTTGACATCCTTAGAAATTTTGGTTCTTTTTTAGTCCCCAAATTACAATCTATGAGCTCTAAATCTTCACTTGGACTATTTAGCTTCACAGGAACATAATTTTGATCAAACAAATTTTCCAAAGGCACTATCCCCCTAGGAATATTATTACTTGGAAACTGTAAAATATGATGATCTACAATCTTATTTATAAATTTCGCCTTTTGAAAATTTTCTTCAATGCCTTCATCTTGATCTATATGCAATGCATAAAACTCATCAACTATTTCCAAGAATCTCTTCAACTCATCATCATCTTCAAACAATTTCCAGTATTTGACATTATTATGGATTGCAGGTCTATACTTCACCTCAACATCATATTTGGGTTTGGGAGGCAGAGGAGATTTAAAAATTCTTGTAGAAACAACTAGGGAATTATCCAATGAATTAGCATCTCTTGGGACAAAAGGTATATTAAAATATGAGAACAAAATTTCAATAAAGTACCAAACTTCATTTCTATAATCCTTTATTCTGGGATGATTTTTTTGATAAATGTTTTCGACTTATTGCACAATCAGCTCAGCATCACCAAATATTTTTAAGCCTTCAATCTTCATGTCCTTTGCAGCCCTGAGCCCAAAAATCAAGGCTTCATATTCTACAGTATTTTTTTTCACCTCAAATTCAAACTTGAAAGACAAATTAGTAACCTCTTTTGAGGGAGAAATTAACACTACCCCAACACCATCCCCATCCTTAGAAGAAGATCCGTCAAAATATATTTTCCATAAAGGAACACCTCCACCTTTAGTTTCATGTTTGATTGAAACTAGACTTTGGAGTTATGAGCATGAATGAAAAGAAAAAAATAAAGAATACTTGAGCCCAAATCAATATCTACAACATAAATGGGATGATTGGTGGAATTATGTTCAACACTAATAATATAATAAAGTTGAGCTTCTCTATACAATCTCATGTGCTAACCCCCAAAAACTGGTACTGTAGCATAAGAAATATCCATTTGTAAAGTTCCTCCTAACCTCTTGATCCATGATCTAGACAACAACATCCCAAATTTGGGGGGTACATCTGCAACTACTATGTCCATGACCATATTTTTCATAGGAAATTGGAAGAGTATAACAAATAGATATTTTATTACCCCAAGACACTTTACTTTCCTTGAATGAAAAGAGTACATATCATGATAAGTTTTAGTGATCTCTAGGCCCAATTAATCCATGACAACCTTTGACATTAGATTATGGGATGCACCAAAGTCCATAATACAATTATGTAATATTTTTTCATGCAAATTAAAAGAAATGTAAAATGGAGGAGAAGAATCATCTCTACCTTCCACCATGGGCCCCAATATGACTTCAAGCTTCTCATCTTGTAAATTGATAGAATATGAGGGAGAGGGATGAGATGCAAGCTACAGAACTTTCAAAATTGATCTTTTAAACTCTTCATTTTTTAGCAGCTCAAGAAAAGGAACGAGGATCTTAATATTTTGAATTTCATGTTCAAAACTGAAATTAGAATGAGATTTTTCAACATCTTTCACTTCATGTGCAAGAACTTTCATCACTGGTTGATTGTTTTTTCCTTATGTTTCTTTGTTAGGGGAAACCTTGATAAGGGCCTTTGTCTTTTTGGACTAAGAAGGTATATGTTTCTTCTCAACATTTTGTTTTGATCTCAATTTATATTTTTTTGAACTTTAGTCTGATAAACCTGCACTCTTCTTGGGACAATTCATCTATCTGATTACACATCAAGAAATCCTAATAGTCACTTTGAGTAAGATGATTTGAGGAAGGCTTATCTGAAACACAATGAATATATGGTTCTACTCCTTCCACTTCTTTTTCTTCATTTTATTCATCAAATAGATTATTTTGGAAATGGGCTTGGACTCTTTGATATTCATTGTTCCTACGGTCTCTTGCAAAACTTGAGGTGGATTTTTTTTCCTTATAAACCGATTTATGTTTCCAAATTATTGAGGGTTTCTATTGGCTTGTCTCCCTTCAATCTTCAACCTTTCCATTTCTGCAAATAATTATTTGACTAGCTTGGTCAACTCATCAAACTTTGGATCTATACCTGAAGTATATGAAGGAGAAGCCTTTGTATTTTGTTTTCTCCTCTCTCTGTCATATCTGCCTCTCAATTTGTATGTTGCCAATATATTTGCCTCAACTTCTAGGGAAACATCTTGCATATGAGCCAATGTAGTGGACCTTCTTTCTCTCAAAAATAGACAAAACTATGAGTCAAAGGCACTTGCATAATTTATTTTTGAAGAGGTCTCAGTGCGCTTAATATCAGTTGGAATTTTATTGTACATTTTGTTAAACCTTTTAGAAAATTCAGACACGGACTCACCCTCTTTCCTTTTGAGATCCCCAAATTCTATAATATAGTACAAAAAATATTTTTTGTCACCCCAGTGCCTTAATAAAGAATCATCCAGGGCCTCAATTCCATCTATTAATCCTAAGAGTAAATTCTAAACCACTTACAGGCTTCTCCATATAGGATTTGCACAAAAAGCCTCATCCAGACATCTTCATTTTCAATGTTCAAGTTATCTACATAACTATAAACGGAAATAATATGTTATTCTATAGTAATATCTTCTTCTCCACTGAATTTTGGCATGTACTTAAGGTAATCTCCAACTAGAATGGAATTCATGGGTTGAGGAAGCAAAAAATGTGCATACCTAGCTGCCACAATGGAATCCATTCTATTTATAGGTGGATTCACTACTGCCATCTTAGGAGAAGGAGGTGTTTGGCTCTTAGGATTTATTGACGAGGTTACAAAGGAGGAGCTATCAGATAGAGTAGAATGAGGTGAACTGGGCTATCACTTTTTTGAATTTGGAATGGAATTTGGTGATCCTACTAGAGTTTGAGCAGAGAACATAACTTCTTCTATTTGAACTTGAAAAATTTTAGGCCAATCAACACTTAGAACGTCAAGAAAAGGATATTCTCATTCTACCAAATATATTTCTTTCTAAACGTTTTCAACTACAAACTCTCTCTCAGACTCAGTGGGTAATGGAAATCTAAAAGTCTCCCAGCTTTCTTCTTCTAAACTAGGAAGAGGATAAATAATTTCACTAAAAAGATTTTATTTCAAGAGTTCAGAAGACTCAGACTTAACATAGACTGGACTAGTCTTTGGTGTTTCTATTGAGGTCTTAACAGGGAAGGAATTTCATGCTTCTTCATTTTTAATGGACTTGAACAAATCAATATTTAGAGATCCTAAAGATTGGAAATATTCTAAACTTTAAAGTCTCGACCATTTAACAACTTTAGGTGATGCAAGGAAATCAAAACCTTGAAGTATTTTCTCTTTCAAATCAGGAGAAAAAATGTTTATGTTCAAGAGGATGACCTTCTAGTTCGTATTTTACAGGGATTTCAACCTCAGGTAAATGAAAATATTTATAAATATCAACTGGTGTGTGAAAGACAAAATCGGGTAGGTTCCCAAAAGTACCTGAAGTTTTAGAAGATGAGGATCCTTGAAAGTCCTTTCCCTTATTTATGATCTTCTCTGGGTCTGGTACAAGTGTGGACAAAGGTGAATGTGGATTATCTCTCGTTTTTACTCACTTAGGATCCATAGTTGAATCTGGAGTCTCCAGGTGCACTATGTAGTCTCTTATGTTACTAGTTTTTGTACACCATTAAAACTAGTAGTATCCTTGTTGTACAACCCAGGGAAAATTTTTCAATTTTACTTCCCTGACAACGATACCATTAATGATAGCACCATAAGTTTTTATTAGACTTTTTTAAGAACATGCCTAATACCCATTTAGTTATCAAGTGAAGATAATGATTTTAATAAAGTAACCAAGAAATAATCTCAGAAGATTTGAGATAAGTTATCCAATACAATCCAATAATAGCTTGCGTACCAGCAAGAAGGGATAACACAACATTTGACTATCCTAAAAATATGTGAATGAAACTAAAGATAACATTAGAAACACAACCATGAACCAAACAATATCGCTTCCATCTCTGACTGAATAGTTCACTGAAGAATATTTCCTAACTGAGAACCTCTCAACCAAGAAACATAGAATTCTTTAATGGATATAATATCATGTAATAAATCATTCATCACAGAACATTAAAGTAATCTATAAATGTATAGACAAAGCATCCCATTAAAGAAAGAGGAAAATAGTAGAAGTGAAAAAGAACAAATATGGCTAATCATCCACTATATTCAAATCACGTAATCTGTATACATAGAGTTTTCATATGAAGAAGTTCAAAATAGATAAAATAGTCTCAAAAATCCAAAATTCCAACCCTTTCTTCGTCAAAATTACACCATTTATAGGCTCTCTATGCTTACTAGTCTAATAGGGTCAAATTAGATGCAACTACACTGGATTATGTCCATTTAGGATTTAGTTACAAGAATTTACAACAAAAATTGTTTCAGTTCCTATTTTCTAGGATCTTGTATAACATCATTAATTTCTTCCAGAAACCATCAAGCCACTTGATCTTGAGATGAGGCATTTGTTCCCCATGCTTTCCTGAAGTCCTGAGGAAGTCCCTTTGCGTTGCCACCTCAAACTGAAAGAGAATGAGGTTGACTTTGTGTTTCTGCAGTGAATTGTCACATGTTGTAAAACCTCTGTAGAAATTATGCAGTGAACATGATTTCATTGTGGAAACTCTATGTAAACCAGTTTTGCAGTGAGCATAAACTCGCTATGGAATTTTTGTATATTTTTTTTTTCAAACCTGTTGCACACTTTCTTCACCATTTTTAATACCAATAAAAGGTCCTTTCCCTTTTGACTGCAAAAACTTTCAACACCAGCACTAAGTAATCCATAATCAAAATGTATTCCATGGGTTATGTTCTTTAACAGTTTCAAAATTTCAAATTAAGATTTGGCTCAGTAGAATACTAGTTAACATCAACTTGTGCCAACATGTCCAAAATACTTTTGGAAACCTCTTCCTCTAACTTGTGTAGATTTATCTTCGGAACTTTGTTTTCCTTTTGAAGAACCATTTTATGTTAGTATACATTCTTCAGTTGGTTGTGGAGATACAAGGACATTTTTACCATGTTTATTTTGTTGTCAATAACTTTCTTACAGTCATCCAAGTGAGCAACTACCTGCACTTTCATCTCCTTGTTTTCTTCTCTCAATTTTATGATGAGATCTTGACCTTATCTTAACTGATCATTGAGTCTTTTCACCCTCAGATCACTTTCTTCTGTGGAGGAATGAACCTCAACCCATGATGCATATCTATGACAAACATGAGGCTCATTTATAGCCTCCTGGCTGTATGATAGACTTCTAATTGTAGATCTAGTTCTACACATGTAAGGGGTGTCTTGCATAACTACTTATGGGATGAATATTACTTTCTTACTTGGAATGACTTTGAATTTTTCAACTTATTCAACCCCATGGGGATTATCTTCCTTAGTGATTTCTTCCTCCACATGGTCCCTTTCTTTTGTAGTTGATCTTGTAAAAGGTTTCATGGGTTTTACCAATTTCACAGCCTCAGAGATCAGTTCAATCTTTCTTCCCATTTCCTTGACCCTTCCACTTTCTGGGGTTTCTGTGAAATTTTCAATGTTCCTCATGACCTGTTCCAAAGGTCTTTTTACATTATCCTTTTCTTTGGACTCTTTGTTTAATATGGTTTTAGTTGAAGCTTCAGGGGTCTCAATTGTAGCAGAGATTTGTTCTTTATCCTTTTTCTTTGTTTTCTTAGGTATGCTAGAACTTGCTTCCATGATATATTCATTTGACACATGGGTGGTTTTCTTGGTTTTAGGAGTGCCATTAACTTGTGGACCAAACCCTATGGAAGATGGAAAAGAATCACATTCTGTATTTTTTTTCTTAAGTTCCTCTAGGACTAAAAGCTTTATTATACCAAAATGGAATATACTACATGTTCAATCTAATTAGACTTGACCTGAACCTTGTCTTCCATATTGCCTAAGCTCTTGTACAAGTAAAATGGTAATTTAAGGACTTCCTTACCTGTGAAATGCACTAGTAACCTAATATGGTACTGATAAACCATATTAAATCTTCCTTCACATATGAAGTACCTCTGGATCACCCTCAGTATCTTGTCAAAGTGCTCCAGCATGTATCTCCTTGGCACCCCTTTATAGAAATTCTCATTTTTGTACTCAGACTTGAAATAATGATTGCAATAAGATGAATCTAAATACATTCCCTTAAACCATTTTTCACCTTGCATTGGGATTTATGTGGCTGCAGCTATGGTGTTCTCTAGAACCATAATCTCTAGTGGTCCAACTGTGGGTTTATACCCATCATAATTCAAAGAAAATTGTTTTGTCACCTCCATGTGACCTCCTTGTAGCTTCTCACAAAATGGGATGCATCCATCCTTGATCCATGGGATCAAATTTTGCTCAAAAAAATTTTCTCAGAATTGCTTCAAAATGGACACGTGTGTAGTCCTATCCGTCACGAACCCAATGCAACTTGAACGAGCTCAAAAAGATGTCATATGAGAAAGATATCATGTTCTTCTCATTTTTCCAAATAGGAACAATTTTGATGACTGTATAGTCTGTACAATACGTACAGTGCTGATGTGGCAGGGTACGGACCGACACGTGGTAGGTGGCGTGGCATGATCATATAGGTGATGTGGAAAATGATGAGATGGCATGATGACAAGGTAGGTTGGATGCTAGACACATGGGTGAATTAGTTGTTGACACGTGCCATTAGTTGGCAAGTGTTATGGTGCCATGTGGCCTAGTCGTGGGCTGCCACGTGGAACCACTCCAGTTTGTTGGCATTTGGTAAAAATTTATATGACTCCACAAGAGTCGAACCCATGACCTCTGAGCAAGGGGAGTGATTTGGCAGGGCCTGAGCCCCCATCCTGAATGTGGATGAGACTTAAGATTATAATGTGTTTATTTTTATTTGAGTTTTCATTAAGGATTGGTCAGTGGAGGAAAGGGTTGGGGATTGTCCCCAACCCCTCATTCAAACCCTAGAACATACCATATGCCACATGACCTTAACACTTAAACTTGGGTGTGGGGTTTCAATGCTTAGCCCCAACCACCCCCCCGACGCATACACCATACAACTATTCCATATAACCAGAGGCGCGCATAGACTGCTAAAACATAGGTTAGCCCTGGTCACATGTTTCTATACCACATGATCATATGCCAATCGCGGAGGAGCTAGCCGTTGGAGCAAACAACAGTTAGGTCATTGGCCACATGGGGTCATACGACCGAGTTCTCTACAGAGGTTTGGGGGCCGGTACAAACGGTCCTACATTTTTTTCCTTTTTGCGGGGATGGTTGTGTGTGTTGTTTTTGGTGCAGAAAACACACAGAGGCCAATTTAGTCTATTAGTGGGTGCATTTTGGTGAGCAGGTACAACAATCTTGAAGGGGAAAATTTCCAGGAGGTGTAACTTCTTCATTTTTTGGCCAAACCAGGTGTCGAAAAAGCCCAACTATGGGTTTTTGGACGTTTTGAAGCCATTGGAGCCATCTATTTTGTATTCTGAGCAGAGAAATTTTCAAGCATAATGAATATGATCCAAGGGAAGTTGGACCAGGAAATGTAGCCCAAGAGAGGGGTGAACTACTTTATCATTTTTTGTGTTATGTGTTCATTATTGATGGTTTTTATATGTCACATATGTTTCTCATGATTAAGTAAAACTCATTAAATTTATGTGTTAGTAACTTTATCCAATTACCCAAACACATACCATTTTACACTTGCAATTTAAAAGAGACAAGTCTTCTTCACTTTAAAGATCTATTAGAAACAAATCCATTTCATTTTCACATGAGTTGGTATCATAACATAGGTTTTTGAAGGATTGATCGTTTGCAAGTGTTTTGTTTTCTGGTGCTTACAAGGTTGAAGCTCACAAGAGAAGAAGGTCAACTTATAGAGCCAATTTTTCAACTGTCAATAAGGAGAACTATCAAATCACCTCAAGCTTCAATAAGATATTCACCAAGTATGGCTCATGAGGAGAGTCATGGAACTCTTCCTTCAGAGGAGGAAACTTTCAGAAAATATTTTTATGATATGACTGAGATGGTCAAAGTTTTGTTTGAAGAAAGAAATGCAAGATTGCAAGGTAAAATATCCAAACCTCCAAAGGGAAATGGAGACAGTGGTGATAAAACTAGAAAGGGAAATGGAGAGAGTGGTGATTCTCCACCTCCTTCACCTCCATATTCTACCTCTTCCACCATTTCACAAACACCTCCAAATTCTCCATAAGAACATGGAAAAACTCCTTTACAAACTCCTTTGCTTAAGCTTGATATTAAGTTTGAATTGCCAATGTACAATGGAGAGCTAAATGCTGAGAAATTGGATTACTAGATTCGTCAGATTGAAGTGTATTGTAGGATACAAAGAATCATTGATGATGGAACTAAGATTCAAATTTCTTATTTAAGAATAGATAGTGTAACACTCATTTGGTGGGAAGCCAAAACTCAAGAGGACATGAAGAAACATGGTAAATTTTTATCCTCTTGGAATTATTTTATTGTTGCAATTAAAAGGAAATTTTACCCATTATCATACATGTAGAAAGCTATTATGGATTGGAAAAACTTTAGGCAAGCTAAAGGGCAAGATGTGCAAAGCTTCACTCAAGAATTTAGGAGAAGATCTTTGGCTTTTGGTATAGATTATTCATCTCAAGAAACTTTTCTCAAATACATTGGAGGTTTGCATAGCTACTTGAGGCATACAATATTTATGTTCAACCCTTCAAATCTAGATGAAGTTTGTGTACACAAAACTCAATTAAGAGCAAGAGGAAGGAATTAACCTCAAGAGGGAAGAAAGAAGTATTTTCATAATGGAGACAAGGGAAAGAGGAAGTTTGAATGAAATGGAAAGAAAAATGCTTCAGTAAAGAAAGAGAGAGAGAAACTCTCATGTAAACATTGTTCAAAGGATGGCCATGATCAATACCAATGTTGGAAACTTCATCCTAAAAAAAGACCCAAAAAGTTCAAAAACAAAGAGAAACCAAACATTGTTGCAACTATACAACAAGATTTAGGATCTGATTCGGAAGATTAAACAAAAATCATAGCCATGGGTTTACAAGGTAATAATTCTATTGCTAGCACTAGTTCTTCAAATTATTCCATCAATGAAACTCAACATGAAAATGAAAGAATAGAGATTTTTCACATAAGGGTAATTTCAAAAAATACCAAGATAGATACTCTTTTTGATATGGGATCACAAGAAAACCTCATTTATGAAGACATTGTCAAGGTACTAGATTTGGAAACTACTCCTCATCCTAAACCATTCCCTTCAGGTTGGATATGTGGCAATGCCAAATTGCATGTGACAAGAAGGTGTAAACTCATATTTTTCATCACTACAAACTATATAGATGAGGTATAGCTTCACGTTATTCCATTGGATATTTGTGGTATTGTGTTGGGAATCCCATACTTATATGATAGGAGATCCATTTTTCATCGTCATGAGAACATGAATTATTTGTTTAAAAATGGAGTTGCATACAATGTTAGAGTACATACAAAGAAGATAAATTTTTCACTTACAAATGTTGGACAAATGAAGGGACTAGTCAATGCTAGTAAGAATCTTGTACTTTTGATGATTAAACCCAAATACAATGATGAATAACAAGTTCTCAAAGGATGTGATGCAAAGTTACAATCTGATTTGTATGAGGTTGTTAATGAAAATGTTGAGATTTTTCAGGAACCAAGTGGATTGCCTCCTAAAAGGGGTATCCAACATGAGATTCTATTGTAGCAAGGAGGTCCTCTTCCAAACATTGACATGTGCAGGATGTCAGTCATGGAGAATGTTTAAATCAGAAAACAATCCCAAGAGTTGCTTGACAAAGGGGTCATCAAACCAAGCACTTTTCCATGCAGGTCACCAATTGGTTTGGTAGTAGAGAAAGATTATATATGGTGTATGTGGGTAGATTTCAGAGCCTTGAACATGAATACATATATGATTGTTGAAGGAGACACATGGAAGAAATCTTTGAAAGAAAAGAAATCTCCATTGCATGCCTTGACAAGCTATGTTTTCCACTTGGTGATAAGGTATAAGAAAGACATTTATGACAAATTTGTTGATATGCTTATTAGGCCTATTGTTAGTTCTTTAGTTATTTTCAAGCATAATCCTATCATGCATAAGATCTATTTGGAACAATATGCTTTAGATGCTAATCGCAAAAATATTTATGCAGCTTTGTGTTGTACTAACCAAGTTGAGGAGCTAAATTCCTATGTGCATGGTAAAATTTTGTATCTTGGAAAGCTATGTTTTTCATAGGGTCAAAGAGTCAACAAGATAAGGGAAGCAAATTCTTCTCTTGTTGATGGCCATTTTGGTGTAGGAAAAAAGTTCATTGAACACGCTCAGTTTTTGTATCAAATCGTTCAAGAACAGTTGAGAAAGAGCCAAGCCAAGTACAAGACAAGGCATGACAAGTTTCGTATTGGTCTCAAAGGCACCAATCCAAGCAAGGCCAAGTGGATTGAGGTTGGAAAGGTGAGGGAATTGTACCCTCATCTTTAGATTGACTAAAAGTAGTCTTTTGGAGGTCCAAAAGCTTCCCAATGGGGAGGTGTGATCCAAGGGATCAAACTTTGCTCAAAAATCAAAGTTCTCAGAATCAATTCAAAATAGACATGTGTGTAGCCCTCATTGTCACGAACCCAAAAAAACTTGAACGGAGATGTTGTATGAGAAAGATATCACGTTCTGTTCATTTTTCCAAACAAGCAAAATTTAGTTGAATGTACAGTCCGTACAGTGTTGATGTAGTAGGGTACGGACCCACATGTTGTAGGTGATGTGGAATGGTCGTACAGGTGATGTGGAAGAGTGATGAGTTGGCATGTGGACAGGGCAGGTTCGATGAAAAAAACGTGGGCAAATTAGGTGTTGACATGTGTCATTAGTTGGCAAGTGTTATGGTGCCACATGGCCCAATTGTGAGTTACCACATGGAACCCCTCCAGTTTTCTAGCATTTGGTAAAATATCATATGACTCCACAAGAGTAGAACCCATGACCTCGTGGCAAGGGGAGTGATTTGGTAGGGCCCAGGCTACTAGCCCGCCCGCGGATGAGACTTAACATTATAATCTGTTTATATTTATTTGATTTTTCATTAAGGGCTGGTAGGAGGAGGAAACGGCTAGGGATTATCCCTATCCCTCGACACATACCATATACCACATAAACTTAACACTTAAAATTTGGCGCAAGGTTTCAATGCTTAGCCCCAGCCCCCTCCCACACATACACCATACAAATATGCCATATAACCAGAGGTGCGCACACGAACTATTACAACGAAGGTTAGCCCCGGTCACATGTTGCTACACCACATGACCACGCGCCAATCATGGAGGAGCTAGTCATTGGAGCGCACAATAGTTAGGTTGTTGGCCACATGGAGCCATACGACCGGGTTCTCTGTCGAGGTTTGGGGGCCGAGACAAACAATCCTATATTTTCACTCTTTTTGCGGGATTGGTTGCATGTGTTGGGTTTTGGTGTGGAAAACAAACAGAGGCCGAGTTAGTCTGTTAGTGGGTGCGTTTTGGCAAGAAGATACAACAAGCTTGAAGGGGAAAACTTCTAGGAGGTGTAACTTCTTCATTTTTTGGCCAAAACAGTTGTTGAAAAATCCTAGCTAGGGGTGTTTGGATATTTTGAAACCAATGGAGCCATCTATTTTGTATTATGAGAACTATAAGAGGAATTTTTAAGCATAATGAAAATGATCCAAGTGAAGCTAGACCAGGAGATGTAGCCCAAGAAAGAGGTGAACTCCTTTATCATTTGTTGTGTTATGTGTTCATTATTGATGGTTTTTATGTGTTTGATATGTTGCTCATGATTAAGTAAAACTCATTAAATTTATGTGTTAGTAACTTGATCCAATTACCCAAACACATACCTTTTTACACTTGCAATTTAAAAGAGACAAGTCTTCTTCATTTTAAATATCTGTTGGAAACAAATCCATTCCATTTTCAGATGAATCCTTCTCAAAATACACTATGATCACTGGGTTTGAATCAATCAATTGTAACCTATGAGGTTCAAACATGACAATTTCACCTGCCTTATTCATTTTCTTCTTATGTTTATCGTGCTCCATGGTGATTACCAAGGAAGTGATAAGACTTTAACATGATAGAAATTTATGTTACAGGGTAAATATACTAGGGTATGGCATTTTACTTGAGCAATGATTTTTAGCAACGATCACAGGTTTTCTGCAATGAATCTAGGTTTTCTGCAGTGAATAAAATTGACTACAATCGATCAAAAACTGATGGATAATGGAAACTGAGGAAGAAAAACGATGATGGTCATGAACATGGGAATAAGAACCAGGTGGAAAATATTGTTATGAAGGAAAAATGACGAGACTTGGGAAGTGACAAAGTTTTGACAGCGAGTGCGACTTTTGCATTGAGGGGAATTCAAACGGTTAATAACCAAGGCATGATATCAAACAATGTTTTGATGATGGGCCATAATAACTACCTTTGAAATAAAGGACACTGCAAACTCTCATGCACTAGACTCATTATTACCAATCTGACAAGAGAACGAGATAGTTCTACAAGGATTTGACAACTAACAAAATTTCACTACTAAAATTTAGGAACTTCCACAAAAGATTGGGTTTTCATCAATTAATTTCCAATACAGGTACAAATTTGGGTAAGTAATTGATGAGTGACCAATTACACATAAAAAAATTCCACCTAGCACCTAAAACATGATGAAGTGACCTTTGTAACTTGTGTTTTTTTATTAATGATGGAAAAACCATGATGATCATCAGACCACAGTAACTTGACTATATCACTCATTCCTCCATGTATGACTTAGTAAGATATTTAAATATGATAGGACAAGACCTTAATGAACCCATTTTTCAACTTATGAAAGGACTCTAATGACCAAGACCTATCACCTAGTCTCCAAAGACTAGTTGTTACCCTAACAAAACTTATACAAAGAAAAAATAAAAATAAGGGTGACTTTTAGTAGATTTAATGTGCTAACAACATGCATGAAAGTAGACAATGTATATGGGGAGAAAGAAGAGTGATCTATGTTTTATAAATAAAAGAAACAATGCAAATGAAGTATACTTTAATTTTGTTGTCAGCACAACTTGTAACTATTGTCGAGATTCCTCCTACCCTTGACCACTCAGGAGTTCTTGATTTATAGTGTTTCACTCTGCTTCAAGAAGAGAAAGAAAAAGATGTCTTAGATCTCTTTCTTGGAAAGTGGAAGATGGAAGATGGAAGATGCTAAGGATGGAATAACTCAAGGATATTCTGGTCATACCATGGGCAAATTTCTTTGACTTCTTTGGATTGGATGATAAGTCTAATATCATGGAATTTGTGTGTAAATTTTCCTCCTTTGAAGTCATATTTATACCATTTCAATAGGGTTAAGACCATTTATGATCTTAAACTTCTCTGACATACTCTTTCTAGTCATTGGTGATTTCATAGACATTGTCTCATATTCCAAGTATTGTTTAGACTATGTCTTCATAATCTTATTCTTAGGAACCATCTACCATTGGGATTTTCTTCATAATCCCTTTCCATTCATAATATTGTATTGTATTTGATTTTTGGTTTATAAAATCTGAATAATTTGCAATTGTATGCCCAACGTGGATATTCAAAGTATTTATACTCTTCATCTTAGTAGATGTAATGAAATATATAGTTTTTCATACATTCCCTCATTTGTGCCTTATAAACTCTCCACAACCTTTACCTCATGTTTATTCCATCTTTCTTCAATAGTTTTTATCTTATCCATGTGTATCATCTCCTCTTTATGTTGTTCCAGGGACTCCTATTTTCTTTCTAAATCATCTTCAACATGTATTGAATGTTAGCTTCTCCTTGGTGTTTAATCCCAAGTTAAGATTTCTCTATCGAATTTTAAACCATTCGCATATATTGAAACTTGTCAATCCTACACATCTTGGTGTCCAATGTGCATCGATGTTTGATAAACCTCTCTCGTATACACTTTGTTCCTTATGTCTAGGATTCTACATTTTTCAAAACAAAGTTATGACTTTCTCTTAACCCTTACGAACTCACACCCGTTGTATAAAATCTCATTATAGATTTGTCCTTTGAAGGTCTTTAATCTTTTCATACTCAACGTAGAGCTCCATCTCACCTAGTTAATCCATCAATGATTTCATCTTCGTTATGTCATTAGAAAAGGGGACTTCCACTCTCATATTTTCTTTATTTTGCATGAATTTGATCACTAAGTCTTAGGATCATTCTCATGTCTTGTTTAATTGTTTCTTTGGGTTCTAGAAGAGACTCACTCTCTTTTGCTTCTTTGTATACTCAATTCTTTCAATTGTTTGCCAATGGTCACTCTTCCAAGTTTAGTTACACATCATTTTTAAAGTTGTGATCTAGCACTTACAATAAATTGTATGTTTCACCACTCAATTTTTTCCACCAAATCTTTATCTTATAATAATATATTTTTAAATCCATGGTATATCTACACATCAAATTTCAAAATTGCTTGTTTGGAGGACAAAATAACTCCATATAAAAATTTAACTATTTAATTTTGTACATACCTTGAATTAAAAAAACCACAAAATTATATATTAAAAACCTAATATTCACATATTTTTTTAAAATGAACACTAAAGTATTCTACCAACTTGGATGACTATGAAATAAAAGATTCAATAAAAACACTATAAATAAATAAATGGAAAAATTCACAAATAACATTTATCATCAAAGCAGTGAGTACACAGAGTAAGTTAACTAGGGAGCAATCTTCCCTTTTTTCAGGTAAAAAATGGCCATGAATCTGGTCAAATTTTTAGGGGTAGCCTGAGTTTGGCATGGATCAAAGTTCCAATGCATTGCAGAATCTAACCCCAGGGGTTTTTCCCCATTTTAAACCAACCCTGATGTTGAGAAAATCGCTCAGACTTATAGATCGACGAGAAATTTAAAACTACATCGCCGAAAAACTTGTCGGAAAAGTAACTCCAGAGAGACGATTGCTCCCAAGTTATCCCACTCCAGAGAGAAGATTGCTCCCAAGTTAGACCACTCCATGAGTACACTCGTGTACTCATTCTAATTAAGCCATCCCGACCTCCTT
This sequence comes from Picea mariana, assembly GCA_032191745.1. NCBI lineage: Eukaryota > Viridiplantae > Streptophyta > Pinopsida > Pinales > Pinaceae > Picea > Picea mariana. The sequence goes on along the minus strand of JASDQU010504744.1, from coordinate 11,258 downwards.
CATGTTCTTCCCATTTACAGAGTTCTCTTTTTCCAATATACTCTTGACCCTATGGAATTTGATGGTCACATATTCTTATTCGTGAATTCAACTAAACCGCACATTACTTTACCTACCTTGTATTTCTGGTCAAGCCAAACCATTTTATGTGTTTAAATATATTTAACTACACCATTGTTTTGTTTTATCTGCATTATTATATCTTCTCAAGTGAAATCAACTTATGTGCATACATTTGATGATGGTGGTTGTGAACATCTATTGAGATCAAAATTGGTGTATCATACTCTTAGAAAAGTAAGAGATTACTAGGATTTCTTTAAATGTTATTTGGATGCTTGAAAAACATTAAGAGAAGGGTGACAAAATCTTTCATGCCATGGTGTTTGTTTTGGGGATTGCCAACTCCCAGTTTCACTATACAACCCATGATAATTAGTTCTTACTTTAGCAATATTGATTCTCTTCTTTATGCTAGTCAAAACTAATAGACACTTTTGATCTTCAAGATTAGGGTTAACCACTTCATTATAATATCTTAATTTTCTTTTATCCTCTAATTTTTTTATCACACCATAGATTCTCCTTAAATTTAGCTTGTGCAATATTTTTAATATGATCCTTATTCTACATAATAACTTCTTCTTTTATTCCCTAATGATGAGACAAGACTTGGCATCACTATGTCATCCCATCTTTAGTCTTTTACGATTTTGGCTACACTCTGAATCAATTCTAGGGAACCTCTTGTTATCCATGTTGTTTATCGTGTTCTTGTACATTAAGTACCTAATCATAGTTGTGCTCTCAATGGGGGAAATTCATTTACAATTATTTTCAATCGAATAATAAGCTAAATTTGACTTTTACTTTTTGTGTAAACATCTTTCTACAACATCTTATCCACACTTAAATTTAAGCTTTGATTATATATTTAAATCATTATAAAATCTATCACAAAAAAAAAAATCAATATCCATAATTGAGTGTGTAACTCACTCCTCTAATAACCCAAATCTACAATTAAGCTAGAAACACACACAACATGCTTCAACAAGCAATATATACATAGTTAAATAGTATTATACATATATTGAGATATAGTTAGATCATATTGTATATATGTTGAGATATGATGAGGGTGGGATCATCTTAATATATACTCAAAAATATATCCAACTTTCTATATACAACCTGCCACAACATTCAATGTTGTGCAGCAGGTTGGTTGTATATTGCTCCAAATCTACAATTGAGCTAGAAATACTCAACTGTTAATACCTTGATTTATTGTTGTTGGCATGGGTGCACTTTTTTTTGACTTACTTTATGTCAACTTAGCTTTCCTCCAGAGTGAATAATATACATCATGCTACACAACATTGAATGTTGCAGCAAGCAATATATACATAGTTAAATCGTATTATATATATATTGAGATATAGGTAGATCATATTGTATATATGTTGAGATATGCTGAGGGTGGGATTATCTTAATATATACTCAAAAATATATCCAACGTTCTATATACAACCTGCCGTGGCATTCAATGTTATGCAGCAGGATATTGCTCCAAATCTACAATTGAGCTAGAAACACTCAACTGTTAATACCTTGATTTATTGTTGCTAGCATGGGTGCACTTTTTCTTGACCTACTTTATGTGAACTCCATTTAAGTTATTGCCTTCATCCAGAGAGAGCAATATACATCGTGCTACACACTATTGAATGCTGCAGCAAGCAATACATACATAGTTAAATCGTATTATATATATATCTATATTGAGATATAGTTAGATTATATTCACGCCGAAAGGCATACACCTATTGACAATGGGCACATTTAATGATCTTTTAATCTTAAATATTCATCTTATGGTGAGCAATTGAAGATGTTGGTATATTCTTAGTCGTCCTCCCAAATCAACGAATAAGATTTATTGTTCATAACTTCCTTGCATTTATGAATGCATGTGTTAACATATTTACTTTTTCACATTTACCTAATCATATTAAGAAATTACTGTAAGACCATGTGATTGCCAAGTTAAGATGATTAACACAGATTAATATTTATGCAAGATTTTATTGCCACGTTTCAATAATTAACAGTCAATACCTCAAATGGATTGCACGTATTAACTTGGATGTGAAGCGTGGCCACGTTTGGCCTGCGTTTCTGGCCTACTAAGGGTGGAGCTGAATCATGAATCGTGGCCACGTTTGGCCTGGGTGGAGCCGAATCGATATATTTTCTGACGTTTCATGTTACCGAGCCAGTAAGATAAGCTATCTCGACCACCCCTCACTTTAATTCTTTTCACTTAGACCAGTCTGAGAATTGTGATGAGAAGAAACCAACCATAGTCTCGGAGAAATCTCACAACGATGTCCACAGCTCCGGCCACGAAGAGAACGTGGAGCTACCCGATAGCCATCATGAGCTTTTGTTGCCCTCGGTTATGTTAAACGACAGGAATTTCTCTAGTGCAAGCTCAGCACATTCATTCCGATGAAATTAGCAGCAGTGGCGAGTTCAAGTCTGGGTCAAGATACGATGGTTTTAACGCTGATATGCTTTTAGATATGGTAGTAACTCCCCCTAATGGCTATGCTACTGCTGGTTGTGGCGAGATTCGATCCCTAAGCGGGCTCTCTATTGACGATAATAAATAATACTGGAGCAATATGTTTAGTGTATGTAATTCTCTTCCTAATGGCAACCACAGTGGTATGATGATTAATACATGTGTGCTAATACATGACCTTAATCATAGATTAATACATGATCCTAAGGTATGATAATTTCTACTTTACTATGTTTTATGTATAGTTATCTTTATATTTATTTGAAACTTGAAATACATTTTATCTGCATAGAATTACTTTGAACATTAATCATTAATATAATACAGAAAGCTAGTTATGAAACGGTGATACTTATCAATGTTTACTAACTAACATAATACAGACATAATACAGGAAATCAAAGATAGTTCTGGAATGGTGATCCCTTTCGGCATTCAGCATCCACTATGCATGTGGATGTGCTAGTTTATATTTGTTGAGATATGTTGGGGTGACATCATCTTAATACATACTCAAAAATATATCAACGCTCTATATACAACCTGCCGCAGCGTTCAATGATGTGCAGCAGGCTGGCTGTATATTGCTCGCCTTCCTCTAGTGGAATTCTGATACATTAATTCACATGTAAAAGGATTGGAATTTCAAGATACCAAATTAAATTTTTCAATGTCAGGATACAAAATTGAAATTTCCAAAGGGTACCATGAGATGTAGTACTGATATTCTTGAGTTGAAGGTCTAGAAGGTCGAGCAGCTGAGCGAATCACGAATCATGCTAACGTCATCTACATGACGTTAGATTATGCAAATTTGCCTGCTGGATGCTTTTTTAGAACACGACAGAAACACTCGATCCGTTTGCCACATCATCATGGATGCTTTTAAAGAGCACTGCCGGAATCACTTATTTTGTCTTGTCGTTTAGTTGGAATAGTTTTAGTGCAATAAGAGCGGGATGACCTGCACATTCACGGCATGACCTTTTCTACTTTCTAGACTCTCGGAAAGCACCCATATCTGCGTTGGCAGGTCATAACATTTCCTACCTTCTAGAATCTCAGAATTCACGAGCCTTCTTACCTTCTAGATTCCCTGTTAAACTTTTTCTACAGTATACAAAACTCGTTCTGTAAAATGGAAAATATCTCGATTGTTCTCTGGGCTTTTCCCTGTGATACGTGTTGTCTCTGCCAGTGAAGTTTATTGAATTTTGGCCGCTGCAGCAACGGGAAGAACGCAAGGAAGGAAGAGCTAGTTACCATTCTCCCGGCAAGAAATCAAGCACACTTTGTCCTCTGCTCGATTCGGATAGCCCTACGATTTCGTAATTCTCGATTCTGCGGATAATCAGTGCTGGTTTCATTTGGGGTTCATTGAACTTCGAATAATTCCCTATATTGGATCCATGGACCCGTCCAAGGGACAGAAACGATTGCTGGAGTTCCAATCATCTCCTTCTGGCCATCAGGACTTGTCAGATAATGCAACAGACAGAGACGAGGCCAAACGGCAGCGCATGGCATCAGATACTACTGAAGACGGCTTCGAGGAATTTGTGGCTTTGTTGGACAGAATTCAATATATGAAAGCTATGCACATGAACTTGGGTATATCGGAGGAAGCATTCATGAGCGAAGACTTGGATATCAAAGTTATCAAAACGAAATCGCCATGGATATCCTCTTTCGTATGGGAAGACTTTTGTGTATCTGCAGTTAAGGATACCATGTCTGCAGAGAAGAATTCATGTGTTCCCTTTAGGAAGGAACCGATCAGCTCTGGGGAAAAGAGAAAACAAATCAATTAACAATATTCAAACAATATTCAATGTATTTTTTTGATTGGGTGTAGTTTGGATGGATGTAAGGAGTGATTGTTATCCTCTCCACTAAGATTCAAATCTCATAATGACATGAATAAAACTATAAATATATTGTAATAGCTTAGAGTATATATATATTGAAAAGTTTCTTTTAATTCTTAATTGAATAATAAGACAATTACTATTTCCGGGAAAAAATATTCCTTCACGTAAAAAAAACCACGTCAAAACAGTATGTGATCTCTCCAGAGTTAAATCGAAGTGTGGACAATGTAGGCTGGGAATTTGAGGTTCACTCCTGGTTGTGAAATGCAAATTTTGCGATGCTATATATGTTTTGAGGGCTTTGTATATGTGTTGGTTTTAATGCGCATCCATAGTGTGATTTTTTTCTGTACAACTGGGTTTGTGCAAATTTTCCCTTCATTTTTTTTTGGCTTTAATCTTATAAAAGTTATATTATGCAATAGCAAGCTAAAACTAACAGTAGAGATGTTAGCAAGAACAGTGGTATCATATTTTACATACTAAAGGAATTGTGAGTTATATGATATTTTACATACTTTTCAGCCTTTGATTTAGCTAAAGCTTGATAAGTTGGCATAATCTTGTAATCTTATAAATTTCTTAATCACATAAAACTGTTTATCAATTTTCTATTAACAATGAAATAGACATCAATGGCACACAATAATAATGATGTTAAAGAGGTCACACAAGCAATAACACTGAGTCCACAAGAACTCACACAAATGAGACTAAGCTAACACTCTGTACGCCCTGTACAAGTGAGATCATTCAACCATGTACGCCCTGTTTATCATTTAACAACTTAATCATATAAATAAAGAAGAAACATATAAAAAACATTACTTATCGAATTCTCATTTTTTATAATCATAAGATCTGTCAAACATAATAATCAATATATATTATTGATAATGCCAATTTCTAGGATGCACTTTAAATTTATCCATCTTACAAGTTCGTTTAAAAAAAACCCAATATTCACTAAATTGCTTACAATTCATTTTCCATTGAAAAGTTTGAAGGCAATCTGTCACACCGTTGGTGAACTTTGGTTGGATCGGGAAACATCCTCCATTCTCCGCGACGTGTGGCATTCCAACTTTTCAACTCGGTGGCAAAAGCACACCAGTTTTGGAACTGCTCAACGATCGCAACTGCACACCAGTTTCTTATCGCAACTGCTCAACGATCGCATCCTCCTAAGTTGTTGTGGTTCCTTCCTCTGAAGAACCAGCTAGTCGGCTCGATGTTGTCTCTATGATAGCAAGCCAACATGCTTGTTTTTCAATGTGAGAGTGGAAGTGTGCGGCCCAATGAGTGACCACTTCCATCTTTGTATTGCTTCATTAAATCCTTAGAAGCGTCACCATACTTCTTCGTCAAGTACATCAACAATGGAACATTGGAACCAATTTTTCCTTCACCGTCCTCCAAAAGGATCTCAAGTTATGGATCGTAGGGCTGTTCACCACCTCCAAGTGTTTCTACGGTCGGTTCAATCTCCTCCTTGGCACATTTGTACCAGGGAAGTTATTCTTCCCCATCACACACATGTGGCGTGAATGATTAAACTTTTCATTCATGTAGCTTTGGATTCTTTCTTCTCCATCGGTTCTTTCGAAATACTTGATTCATAAAAGTCACCACGATTCTCCATGCCATGGAAGATATCAACCAATATGTGCCATTCTAATTCTGCCAACACTTTAGGATCGTTTGAGTAATTTGGCTCAACTAGCTCTTCACCTCATCCATCGATGTCCAAGCAAGGGCACTTGTAATGTCCCTATATTGAACTCTTTCTAATTGTATATATAGGCTCGTGAGTTGTTGGTACTAATTGTAAATGTAAATGTACATATAGAGTGATGAGTAGTTGGCACCAAGTTGTAGTTTTTTGCACACTTGCACACTTGAGTACTACGCGGAAACTTGTTATCAAATAAAGGGTGTGCAGATTTCAGATTTCAAAGTGATGTGCACACTTGGGTAATGGGTGGTTGCAAAAGTTAAGACCGTGGGAAGTTGAGGTACCAACTTACCCATAGGGGCCCACACAAATTTTGGTGTTTCATCTCCTAGGGTTAGTTTTTTGGATGTCTAGGGTTTTGGCATTCATGAGTAATGTTAAAAAGGCCTCTGGAGCCTCGGTGTAATCATTGTGCTAAGACAGATGCACCTAGCAACAACATATCTTCACAAAGCTACCTACCACCATTCAAGCAAGTTGTTTTCAGTTCTAAAGTTTTACAGTTTCATCCTATTTTATTTATTGTATAGAAGTTATTGTTCACTGGATATTTGTTGTTGTTCTCCGTATCTCTGTGTTATTGTATTCATTCTATTATTTATTATGTTCTGCTCATAAATCCGGATCAATTGAGATGCTAGATTTTCAACTTGGGGCAGAGTACCAACGAACCATGGGTACCACATGAACATAATTATTTCTTTGTTTCAAGCTCATTAAAAAATTAAACAGATTGTTTGCTTAATGGTTGCACTTTCCATTGCTTCGATGTTATTTTTTATCTCGCTTTCTTACAACTTGATACTGCATTGTGCTATTTTTCGTCTCGCTTGCTTATAGTCATTGCAATTGTTCTTCACGCTAGTCATTTGCATCACATTGCCTCCTTTTTGTAGTAAAAAACTAGAGAAACACAGTGCTATGAGTGATCCTTGCTTGAGGGCCGTTCCCATCATAACGTAGTAGTCTTTTCTAAAATGAGTTTAGTCTTTGCTATTTCTCGTGCCCATAAATACATGAGAATAGGTTACCAAGAGAAGTCTTGTTCTTTCCCATGTGCATTAATAAATGAGAATAGGTTACCGAGTATAATTTTATATATTCTTCGGACTCGTAAAAGATATATAAAAAATGAACTCTTTGGAGTCTCCTTTAAGCTCTTTTTAGTCTCTCTAAACATGAAAAGATTGTCGAGTGATATTTTATCTCTTTTTCAGCCTCGTGACACTAACTACGAAAAATGAATACTCTAGTCAACCATGACTAGAAGAGTTCTCCCTTGAATTGTTTTACACTTTTTTCAGGATTGGGAGACTAAATTTACGAAAACGTCACCCATGGATTCATCCTTAAGTTATTCTCAGACTCTCTAAATGTGAAAAACCATTGATTTTACTTTCTTTGGGATTGTAAAATTATGCTTTGAAGGACCTATGTGATTCCAATCTCCAAGACCCATACGATACTGAACCTCTCCTTCTTCACGTTCGTTAAACATATGTCGAGGAAATCATTAAATATGAGCTATATCGGTCATTTGTTATCTTCGTCAAGCTCATTAAAAGACAAAGAGGTACACACCAATCATGGTGAGGGGGGAATTGAAAGAAGTGCGTCAACATTTTTGGAATCCATTATGGCATCTATTGTTGTTTCCCTTTAGCATGGAACCTGTTTGCGTCTTGTATTATAGTTGGGTAATCTTCTTGTCTCTGAGTCATACCAATTATTTGCGTCATTATACTTTTTTATCCCAGTAGAAGAGTTCTCTTATTATTGTCACATTACGTTTATGGTACTCATTAATTCAATGTTTCCAAGTCATTTGCCGTGCCTCATAATGCTCAAGGGAAGTTTCATTCCAAACCAACCATCTTCAATATTCACATTTTTCATTCATGTTTCAATCCATACTCATTTAATCCACCATATTACATCACTTTCCTATGTTTGTTTTGTGTCGATGATGAGGGATACATCTTGGCCCTCCTTCGATGAGTCTTTTCCTATCGACTTCAACACACCATCCAGGAATTACACTTAGGGACAAATGGTACCTTGGAACCTGCATGCCTCAATGGAAGGCCTCCTTTCTTCCGACAATAGGTTTACACCATTTTCCTATGATCGGATGATTACATGAATGTTCGACCTCGGCTGATTTATTCACATTTGTTAGAATGTACTAAATGTACCTTGGGAATCATTATCATCATTGGCGATTTCCCTCGCACTTGTTAACGTTATACCTCAATGATTGGTAATCAAGTGATTTCTACCATGTTCAACATCAAGTCATATATTAACATGGTTAGATTTGTACCATGTTGGGATCAAGATGAAGACCGTGGGTTGGGCACTCAGTCTGTTACATGTTTTTCCCAGACTCAGATGGAGATCATTTGAGCATGTAAAATATTCCATTATAATCTCCATGCTGGATATCTTATTGATAAATATACTATAACATAGATCAATATTGTATTGGGTCATGGCTATGTTTTATCAATTCATAGCTCTACTATGTATTTTTCGTGGCTGCGATTAGTTCATGTCATGGAGGTATGGAACCAAATTTAATCTCTGGTGTCCATATCCTTAGTCAATATTCTCATGGATTCGTAGTGTATTGTTAGGCGACCATGCTTTGAGTCAACTCATATTCTGAGCACAATTATGCCTTCCTTGGGAATGAAAATAGATATTTATATTGTTTGATGGTTGTTTGCAGCTTCTACCAAGTTCTCCTACTCCGAAAACCTTGCATTAAATAATTTGTAAAGTGTTTTGGCCATCAATTTATCTTCTGACCTCAAACTTTAGGGGGCATATGTTACACATCAAAATTTCACACTTAAATGTCACACCCTAAGCATCGCAACTGGTGCAAAGTGTCATATGCACCTTACTAAGTGTTGTATGCACTTTTTGAAGTGTCACATGCACCTTACTAACTTCCGCATGCATTTTTTCAAGTGTCACAACTCATTGACACCATGAAACACATTTTTCATGATACCTAAGTCATATTGGAGCAAGAAATCCATCATTTCAAGGCGAGAAACATGCCTTTTACTTAGAAAATAGATTATTTTTTGAGCATTTATGAAGGGTGGCTCCCACCTACAAATTGTTTGGGGAGCACCACTCCATGTGTGGCTACCTCCTTTCCTTATTTATGGAGCACCACTCGAGCCCTATCTCTAACCCAGGGGGAGCACCACTTTGGTTGGAGGAAAATATGACGAATCATACATTTTCCTAAGGGACAACTCTTAATAGATGAGGTTGGTTTGGGTAAAATCCTATCCTATGGAAATATCTTAGGATCAAATCCAAACTCATGGAGCCATATCCTSAACCAATTYCCTAATTATCCCATGGTGGTTAAAMCTCTCAATCMTATATATTCAGAGCATTTCCATGATGAAGGGGGAAGATTTCAGGTGTCAAACCTTTCATCATGGGAGAAACAATCCAGTGAAKCATCCACATTTTGATCTGAATACTTTCGTTCAAGGGGCTATATTAGGAGAACTTGGAGAAGGTACTACACCATCAAACATGGCTTGTAAGTGCTTGTAACTTGTTTTCCAAATTAATATTAACTTGGCCTATTCTTTTCTCTGTTATGTTCATGATAGTGTCTATGCTTAAGTTAAATCGAGTATAGATAGATATGGTTTTTTCTAATGAAATATAGTAGATGTAGAAAGTTGTTCCCTTGTCTTGCAGGTCTCTTTGATCTTTGAAGGAATTAGAACAATGAGGAAAAAGGATGGAGAAACTAGGACAAACTTCGAGAAACAGGTGTGTCTTCCTTATTATGTCTATAGTTTAATGAACTAGGTCTATAAGGAAAATAGAAACAATTTGTTTACTTCTATATTTGCACCAAAGAAGGGTCTTAGTCCAAAGAGAAGCTTAACCTATCTGTAGGGTAAGATTTCTCATAACAATTGGATTCATTCAGGCTGACACCTTATTTTGCATTCACAAGGACATCATATTCAATCTCAACATTGGAAATTTGGTATCGCTTATGAGTGACATCCTTCAAGACACCTCATGTGGAATTTGCAAGAACCTCATTTTCAATTGCTGCATTGGCAATTTTGTTTCCTATCATCAGGAGTTCAATATTTGGACTCCCAAATTATTGTTGATGATTATCATTAAAATCCTTAGTGACAATTATTTGATATTTGTGAGAACCTCAATTTCAATCTCTACACTAGAAACTTCTTGTTTCTTATCAATGTAATACTTCAAGACAGTTCCTATGGCATTTTCTAGAACCTTGTTTCCAATATTTGAATTAAAAGCTATACCTAAAATTATGGTTTCATGTTTTGAATGATTATGCTCTAAAACCCTATCTCGAGGCATCAATAGCTATGTGGTATTTCTTTCAAAATCTATATGTGGAGTGTTAGTGGTTGAATTTGCTTCATGCGCATTGTCGAGTGCATTTCTTTCTAGATCCATGTGTGGAGGTGTTAGTTGCTAATGCACCATTCCAAGTGTATTCCTTATTCCTTGTGCACCTCTTGTCCCACATGGATAGTTTAATGATTACTCTTTATTTATTTTATTACTACAGTTTTGAATGCTAATTCGATGATTTCTCTTTATATATTTTTTTTTTATTTTTTTTTTAGAATTGACGGTTTCTTGTAATTTCAAACGAGAATGTTAACCTCACTTCTGAAATGAACTTCATATGTGAGTATTCAAATAAAAGGGTACCTTGTTAAGAACCAAAAAATCAATATAGCATAGAAAAACCTCAGAAAAAGTACTCAAGGCCTTGAAAAAGAGATAATTTCAGATAATAAGCCTCTTCGAGGGGGCAACCTCCTTTTATCCCACTTAAATGTTCAAGTACAAGATGATTCCAAATGAAAATGTCTCCTTGGTATATGTAGGAGACTAGGAGGTATAATTACAACTAATGGAATAAAGCCGACATAAATAAAATAACATTACTAATGTAATATGCCCCAATTAAGGAGTAATGAGCCAATATTAGGGCTTAACATGCCCTCCCCTTAAGACAAG
>JASDQU010504743.1:65610-83734 GCA_032191745.1 Picea mariana | reverse complement strand
TCTTAGGAATTCCACATGATATTTCAAAAGACTAAAAATAGTCCATTCATCCAAATATTCTTCTAATAGCTTATGTATGAAATATTTAAAAGTAGTTATGACCACCCTTGAAAAGATAGTTGGTGCATTCTTCAATCCAAAGGTCATAATTGTATATTGGTGGAATCCCCACTCTATAGAAAAGGTAGTCTTATGACTATCCTCTGGAGCTATTTTAATCTGATGATAACCTGTGAATCCATCTATGAATGAATATGCTTCCTAGCCTCCCACATTCTCCAATACCTCATCTATAAAAGGGTTAGGGAAATGATCATGTAAGAAAGAATCATTTAATTTCCTTATATCTACACAAATCCTTACCCTCCTTTCTTCTTTTCATGGACTACCATGGTACTGATCCATTCAGATTCCTTCATTGGCTCTATGATACTAGCTTCTAACATTTGTTCAATTTATGCTTTCACTTTTTTCTTATACATTGGATTCAACATGTACGGTCTCTGTCTAATAGGTTGTTGGCCCTTGACCAAGTTTTGAGGATCCTTGGTCATGTTTGACCTATTTTGGGACTTTGATAGGCTGTCGAAGGTGGAGCACAAGTCTAAGCGGAGATCGCGGGATCTCGGCCCCTTGTTTAGGGATTTTTGGGTTTTGGGCTATGTAACAGGTATGGGGATGTGGACCCATGGGTTTACCCATGTTTAGGCCTTTTGTAATGTATAAATAGATGTCTAGGCGATGTAAAGAGGGGCTTGGTACCTTTCTAAGTGTTAAGTGCTAAGTGCAAATTGTAAATGCTTTGTGCATACTATGTTGAGAACTTGTAGAGCTAAGTGCAAGTGATTGTGTAAAGGCTTAGTGTTGTGACCTAGCTCGAGGAAGGAGGATCTAGTGAAGTGCTCACAGATCTTCTGTCCTGTGCGGAGTAGGATCTTATGGCTCCGTGCCTGTAGGAGATTGACAAAAGACAATAAAGAGAAGAAGAGTTGGTGGATGTAGCCCCAGGCTGGGGGTGAACCACATATATCTTGTGTTGTGGTTGCTTTGTGAATTGTGGTTACTTTGTGCATTGTGAATGTTTTATTGTTCATATGATTTATGCTTAGTATAATGATCTATGCTTAGATGAATATGATAACTTAGTGCCTAATGATGTGAATAAGATGCTAGATCTGATCTATGTTGATATGCTTAGTGCTTGAATATATTATATCTGGATGAATACTGCGATGATTTGTAATTAGGTTTTATCTGTGTTGTAAAATAAGGTTAAATACTGATGAATAATGACTACTAAGTGCTCCATTAAGATTTTGTAATCAAAGATCTGTGTCCCAGCTAGGTTGCAGACATCTAAGTCCTGCAACCACCCCTACCTCTACCTCGAGTGAGACTTCATCTTCTTCGCAGGTGTTGCCGAAAGGGCTGGTAGTTAGGGTTTTTTTGGTGCACTGTTGAAGCGTTGAACCCTGGGTCTGCCCCCCTGTGCCAACAAATGGTTCTGTTGCTAGGACCTGAAACTGTGATTGTTGGGAACTGAAGAAGAGAGAAAGCTCTGTGCATAGATCTGTTGCCCTAGTGCACAGTATTCTACTTGACTTTTGAAGCTCTGTGCTAAGAAGAGAACTCAGATCTGAAGAAAAGAGGTAAGATCTTAAATCTTTGTGCTCTGATAAAGGTAAGAACAATGAAAAGTTTTGATTGAAAAGGTAAGATAAGTGGAAATTTTTGTCTCAAAAGTATGGATCTAGGTATGTTTGATAATTTTTTTCCTAGCTTGAAAACTAGGGCACTTATAGAATAAAGAATATTTGATATGAGTAGATCTGATAAGAATAGTGAAAGATATGTTATCCCTATGCATAGAAAGAATGTGTGAACTAAAAAATGGATGCAGGATCCTAGAAAGATTTTTTTGTAGGTTAACTACTATGATCCTAGTGCGCAGTACAAGAAAGGTTGGGGATCATTTAAAAGAAAAAGAGGATTAACCCTTTGTTACAGTTGCAGAAGACCGGGACATCTTGCGAAGGAATGCCCTAGTAGAAGATCTAGTTGTCTTTGTTGTAAAGCTATGGATCACAAAGTTTTGGATTGCCCTAGTATGATTGCTAAGCTTGAAAGAATGAATACGAGACAATAAAACCCTGAGAAAGGTCAAGCAACTGAGACCATGGAAGAACCCCAGAAAAAATCAGAGAATGTGTTAATACAAATGAAAGAAACCCTGAATGATCACAAAAATAACAACTTATAAAAGATCTTCAAAGAAAAAGAGTTCATAGAAACAAGAATAGGAGACTTCGACATTGACTATGTTCTGGATGAGGAAACACAGATGAATATCATGACAGAAAGAACCTAGGAAATTTTAGGAAAACCTGCTATGAGTCCTTCATTGGGAGGAATAGGATTATTTAGAGGAAAGATTATAACCCTATGTGGAAGACTTACCCAGATATCTATGAGTTCTCATGGAACTTCGACAGAGAAAGATTTTGAGGTTTTTAAATTTATTGAGAGCAACGCCCCATTTGCTATGTTACTAGGAAAAACCTGGATTGAGAAGGATCAGACCAGAAGAAAAGAAGAGGAATCCCTACAACAGAAAAAACAAGACCTAAGAGACTTCATGACTAAGAGAATAACACACTCACTGAAAGAACAAGAGGACCAGTCGAAGCTATTGAGGACTAGCAATCCGGATGTCAAAGATGAAAGAACCCAGGAAGACTTACAATACCTGTCTGTACAAAAGAGTAGAGCACCTACAACAGACAAAGAATAAGTACTACTCTCTAACCCTATGATAGAATCTCAACAGCAGGAAGTTGCTATGTTGAGTACAGATAAGAATCAGAATGGAAAGAGGAATACCAAGATGCAGATCACAAGAAAAAGGCTAGAAATCTCAGTAAGAAGAGAGCAAAGCTAGAAAAATTGCATGGGACTCTAGAGGGAACTTTGCAGAAGGAGGGTTTGCAAAACTGGAACTTCGTCGGGATATTAGAACAACGCAACATGGCACTTCACCACGGCAGAGCGATATAACCGTTGGAGGTATTATGACTGTTAGACCGATGCCCTAGAATGGTTAGAACAACAGTTATGACCAGAAAGCTCGCCATCAGACCATTTGGACCATGCTGTAACAGACATAACTGCATTGATGAAGGCTTCTCGCCTATTGGAGAGACCTGTTACCTCGTTGTCTACTTAGTCCGTCAATTGTTGCACCGAGAACACTTTTGCGAATTGTATCTGAGGCAACTCATTGCTACCGCACTGTGTTTACTGAGATAGACACCTGTTCTATTGCATTGAGCATTCATTCATCGACCTGATTTATCCGATCTTGAGTGTGCATGTCGGACGAACTCAGCACCATAGAGAAGTCCATAGAAGAAGTTCTAATCGATTTAATGGCCGAAAAATTAATGTCTGCAGGAATTCAAGCCTCATCGACGAGAGGAGTGCAAGCCTCTCTGTTGACTGCTCGTGGATCTAGACCATCTCGACTAGTAGCTGAGAAAATAACCAAGCATCAAGATGACTTGGCGAACGCAAAGTTAATCCCGACTATCTCGCCCGACTACATCCCACCTCTGGCTGACGTGGTGAGTCGTGACAGTGTCCCCAGAGACTTCGATTACATTTTGGTTACTACATACCTCCCGAAGGGGATATGTACAGTTTGACCACAGTTGGATAAGATCATGGCATTAAAATTCAGTGGCTTCAACCTAGGGGATCGCAAGAACCACAACATGCTCACTCCTCATAGGTATTTGACCAGGATGAAGGGGAAGAACTCGAGGAAAATCCCCCAACCGTGGACTATGGACCTCGCACAGTCCACTGTCCTGAACATAATGAAGATACTGCACTTTGGAAGGTACCAGGAGGTTAACGCATGCGTTAAGCTCCTCTATCATGCTTCCATGGCGACTATATGTGGCTAGACAGACGCATCACCATTGATCTGACGCTGATCCACACGATCACCAGATTGAGCATGAAGGGACCCGACCCGCAAGACTTCTACCGAGGGAAGGATGCAGACTACGCACTGGCACAGAGGATTAAAGACACATATGGCGATGTATAAAAGGGGATGCGAGGCTACAAGGTAGCCTCCATCCAGAATGGCGTAGTGCACCTGGCCTTCCAGTTGATCACAGTAAAGATAGTGAGAAAGAACAAACATACGCATGTCACAGGGTTCGTTGTCGACCTTGCTAGAAAATGCGTGGAAGGACTACAGATGAACTGGGCGAAGTACGTAGTCAACCTGTTAGAATTGGACTGCCGCGAAGCTCAAGATTAGGGCTATGAGTTCCACTTTAGCTGGTTGTTGATCCTCATTGCGTTTACTGCTTGGGAGATGTTAGAAGGTGCGACCTTTCCGGACATTGAATCGTTCGAGCCACTCGCTGCGAAGTTCACCACGCTCTGGTACTCGAGCGATATGGGGAAACAATGGCAGTCAAATGCGGTATTCCATACATACTATCTCCAGTTAAAGAGGGTTATTGAAGTTGTCCCTCGTATGACATCGAACACTCTACACCGGTTCAGACCCCTTATGAAGTTATGTGCAGATCGACACTTTATCTACATCACAACATGCACATACGAGAGTAAAGAAGAGCTTCAGTCATACTATAAGTTTACTGAGGAGGACCTAGAAGAGATAAACAAGGACTGGCTTGCAGAGCTCCTTATCCCTGCTGACCTTGTAGAACTATCAAAACCTGAACAAATCGGAAGCCTGGAGACCACTTGCAAAGCACATGATACACCTAGAACTAGCATAAGGAAGAAGACCGAAGAGGTCCAGCAGCTAAGCAGTGCCTCAGAAGAAACCACTTCAGAATCACCTGGATGAGGAGGTGATGACGAAGTAGATAAAGAAGAGACCAAGGGAAAAGAAGATCAACAGAAGCAAGGCGAAGTAACATCGCCTAGGGATTTGAGCTCCAATTTGTAACAATCCAGGTGATCTGTGCGTAGAACTGTTTCCCTAGTGCAGAGTATTCTACTTGACTTGTGAAGCTATGTGCCCTATGTTGAGTACATATAAGAATCAAAATGGAAAGAGGAATACCGAGATGTAGATCACAGGGAAGAAGGCTAGAAATCTTAGTAAGAAGAGAGCAAAGCTAGAAAAGTTGCAGGAGACTCCAGAGGGAACTTCGCAGAAGGAAGGTTTTCAAAACTGGAACTTCAACGGGATATCAAAACAATGCAACATGGCACTTCACCATGGTGGAATGATATAACTGTTGGAGGCATTATGATCGTTAGACCGACGCCCCTGAACGGTTAGAACAACAATTATGACCAGAAAGCTTTCCATCAGACCGTTGGGAGCACGCTGTAATGGACATAACTACATTGATGAAGGCTTCTTTCCCATTGGAGAGACTCGTTACCTTGCTATCTACTTAGTCCTTCGACTGTTGCACCGAGAAAACTTTTGTGAATTGTATCCGAGCCAACTCATTGCTACCGTGTTGTGTTTATTGAGATCGACACCTGTTCTATTGTATTGAGCATTCATTCATAGACCTGTGTTATCCGATCTTGAGCGTGCATGTCAGATGAACTCAACACCATAGAGAAGTCCGTAGAATAAGTTATAATCGATTTAATGGCCCAAAACATAATTTCCACAGGAATTCAAGCCTCATTGATGAGAGGAGTGCAAGCCTCTCCGTCGACTGCTCGCGAATTTGGACCATCCTGACCTGCAGCTGAGAAAATAACTAAGCATCGAGATGACTTGGTGAACACGAAGTTAGTCCTGACTATCCTGCCTAACTACATCCCACCTTTGGCCGTCGTGGTGAGTCTTGATAGTGTTCCCAGAGAGTTTGATTACATTTTGGTTACTGCATACCTCCCAAAGGGGATACGTACAGTTCGACTGCAGTTGGATAATATCATGGCATTAAAATTCAACAACTTCAACCTAGGAGATCACAAGAACCACAATATGCTCGCTCCTCACAGGTATTTGCCAGGACGAAGGGTAAGAACTCAAGGATAATCCCCCAACTATGGACTATGGACCTCACACAGTCCACTGTCCTAAACGTAATGAAGATACTGCACTTTGGAAGGCACCAGGAGGTTAACGCGTGCATTAAGATCCTACTGTCGTGCTTCCATGGCAGCGATATGTGTTTATACAGATGCATCATCGTTGATCTGATGCTGATCCACAAGATCACCGTATTGAGCATGCAGGGACCCGACCCAAAAGACTTCTACCCAGGGAAGGCTGCAGACTGCGCAATGGCATAGAGGATTAAAGACACATATGGCGATGTAGAAAAGGGGACGTGAGGCTACAAGGTAGCCTCCATCGAGAATGGCGCAGTGCGCTTGGCCTGCCAGTTGATCGTAGGAAAGCTAGTGAGAAAGAACAGACCTATGCAGGTCACAGGGTTTGTTGTCGACCTCGCTGGAAAATGCGTTGAAGGGATACAGATGAACTGAGCGAAGTACTTATTCAACCAGTTAGAATTGGATTGCCATGAAGCTCAGGATCAGGGCTGTGAGTTCCACTTTAGCTAGCTGCTGATCCTCATCGCATTTATTGCTTGGGAGATTTCGGAAGGTGCGACCTTCCTGGACATTGAACTGTTTTAGCCACTCGCTGCGAAGTTCACCATGCTCTGGTACTCGAGCGATATGGGGAAACAATGGAAGTTGAACACGATATTCCATACATACTATCTCTAGTTAAAGAGGGCTATTGAAGTTGTCCCTCGTATGACACCAAACACTCTACACCGGTTCAGACCCCTTATGAAGTTCCGCACAGATCGACACTTTATCTACATCACTACGTGCATAGACGAGAGTAAAGAAGAGCTTCAGTTATACTATAAGCTCACAGAGGAGGACCTAGAAGAGATAACCAAGGACTGGCCTGCAGAGCTCCTTATCCCTACTGACCCCATAGAACTGTCCAACCCTGAACAAATCGAAGGCCTAAAGACCACTCGCGAAGCACATGATACACCTGGAACTAGCAGAAGGAAGAAGACCGAAGAGGTCCAGCAGCTAAGTAGTGCCTCAGAAGAAACTGCTTCAGAATCACCTGGACGAGGAGGTGATGATGAAGTAGATAAATAAGAGACCAATGGAAAAGAAGATCAACAAAATCAAGGCGAAGTAGCACCACCTAGGGATTTGAGCTCCAATTGGTAACACTCTATGTTGATTTTCTAATTTGAGCTAGACATGTGAATATCCTAATGTGGGTTCCCCCATACACTGCCATTTCTTCTTAGGTAGCACATTTACTTCAGAGCCTAAGTTGATTATGATATCTCCCATATTAAAATCCCCAATGTTGGTGTTAGCACTCTGTAAATTTGTTCGACTGATAAAACAAACGACAAAGGTGACCTACAAACCAACTTTAGAACTGGGTACTAGCCTGCTCAGCTCAGAGAGGGATCTCTCGTGTCACTTGGTGTTTCTTTGACAATCAATGGCTAGGATTTTTTTATTTTGGGGGGTTTTTATAAATTTGTTGGCAAGGAAGGGGAGGGACACTCAGGGCTATGGAGTCGAATTTTTGAAAACGAATAGAAACACTGAATGGTCGGTAGAACTCTCCAGAGGATAAAGGCTAAATGAGGCGATGAATCTGAGTTATAAATTGTAATTTGCAGAGTGTAAGAAGAAAGGGGAAAACAAGTAACTGCATCAGAGCATTAATGAAATGAATTTTGAATTAGTTAGGAAGAAACTTAACATAGTTTAAATTTCTTAATCCAAGAGCATCATAAGATGAATTATGGGCCTTTAAACTATCCAATTTAAACAAAAGACAGTGCTAATGGAATCATAAACACGGGAAATACATACAAAAAGAGAAAACAAAATTCATATCACCACCATTAGAATCTTTTCATGGAGACTTCAAAGACTTCTGCATATAAATTCTATTCATCTTCAGAAAATTACATTCAAGTTTAAACAGCTAAATCATGCCCTTGCACTTCTGCCAACACTAATACATTTGGAACTCCTAATATTTATACAAGTTCGAGTTCCTTCAATTTGAAAATGATTACAATGATTTAAATGAAACGTTTCAGTTTCTGAAACTGATTACAATAATTACAAATGACAGTTTTGGTATTGGAACCGATTACAATAATTACAAATGACAGTTTCGGTATTAGAATTGATTACAATGATTAACAAGAAAAATGTTTCATAATCCAACTTTTAACTCCTCTAATGCTTCAAATCCTCTATTTTCCACTTGTTCTGTTGTAGTCTTCTTCCCGATCTGCCATCTTCAGTGACACCTGGACATCATTTACTAGCTCCTGGAAAACTACACTTTGTCTTACCCAGCCGTATTATCTCCTTCCATTGCAAGTCAGAAGGGATATCATAATCCATCATTTCTTTGATCAGGATCTCCAAGTCAATGCAAGAGTCATATGTCATGACTGGTRGTCCAACTTTCACYGCTTTGAACTGATTCATAATCTCAAAATATGTAATCAGATGTTCACCTAGGGTTGCTCCTTTGAGGTTTTCCTCCAGGGCTTCAAACTTGGAGTGGTCGATTATGCACTGAGTTAGGCGAGCGTTGTCTTCTTCCTGATCATATAATTTTCCTTTGCCATCCCAAAATGGAGGGAGTCCTTTAATAAACAATTCTTCAAACAGATCCTTGAATTCTTGCACACTTTGCTCCATCTGTGTGGCCTTGTTTTGGATTGATTTCAACAGGTTATGTTTAGCAATAACCCTCTTGGCCCATATGATCAGTGTAGTTCTATCTTTAACTCCAATGGTCTAAAGTTCTGTAGTAGGGATGGAGTTGAGTAGGTTTATGGAATTTTGGGCCCATTCTGATGGTTTTTTTTGTTAAAGTCTCATTTACAACAATGCACCTGCTTTCGGCTGTGATGGCCATGTTGTCCTTATAATTGATGAAATTCAAAAACACTCTGAACTTGGCATCTTCAACAGTTAAAGAATCCCAGATGATGTGTTTGGATCCTGCAATAGTCCTTTGCCCCTTAATCTTATTTTCAACTTGTCTATCCTTTTCTCTAAGGCTTGATTCTCCTTTTGAAATTGAGCCACTCTTTCATCCTTTGCTTGCATTTCTTGATTCAACTTCTCTATGTTCCATTTTAGCCCTTTGATTTCTCCTTCTTTCAGGATAAATTATGACATAGCCTAAACAAGCCCTTCAATGTTTGGCCCAACTTCTGTAGTAGAAGGTACAACTCCAACCATGTTCAGCAACTCGGTTTGCTCTTGTGACCATTTCTCTTTTTCTTTCTCTAGATGAAACACTTTATCTTTGTAATCCAATGCCTCTTGGTGAAATGCTTTCTTCTCTTGTTCTAGAGCAACTAGTTCTGTTATTTGTGGATGCTTTGTGGCAGACATTTTCAGTTTCTTCTTCAAGCTTTGAATTAATTTGTCTTTTTCAGACAATGAGGTTTTCACCCCTTGGGGACCTTTAGATTCCAATATTTTGACCTGAGTCTGCCAAGCTCTACTAGATGTCTTTTCCTACCTTAACTGTTCTTCCAATTTCATCATATGCGATGAAAATTTTGAGTTCTTCAAGCTTAAACTTAAGTAATCTAAATATAACATGTCACTGGTATGTCTATAGAATTTGACCTTGTATAGAACACTGATGTTGTCATACCTTATCTTGATCTCAAACACTTTGTCTTCATCTGCAACTACTTTATTAAATGTCCTCTTCTCAATATCTCTCACTGTGAACAAAGAAGATTTATGTCAGGAAATATTTTCTACCTCAGGGATTAAGTCCCTCATCTCACTCAGAGCAATATTTTCCTTTTCATCATACTATTTTTCCAAATCTTCTTTATATTGATACACTGCTTCAGATGTCTTGTCAAAGATGTATTTTATGCTGCTAAAAGTTCTGGAGTTGCCTTCACTTTGGAGTTTGCTTTCCTTTTCAATTTCAACAGTGCTTGTACCACTCTCCACAATATCAAGATTTACTTGTTCTATGGTATCTTCCTCCTCCAAATTTACAATCTATGGAGACTATGTAATCTTCATATTCTTAAGAGTAGTCTGCTGATCACTGGTTCCCATGGCCTCTGAACTGCTTCTCTTGCTGTAAACACTTACCTTGGGGACTTTGAATATCAGTTTATGAGGAGCTTGTTGTGTTTGATTTTGTTTCAAGGTTGCCTCCACTTGTTGAATTTGAGTTGGTTGTAATACTGCTTCCATATCAGCACAGACTTCTAGGTTTGCCAGTTTATCAAAACCCTCAACATGTTCATGCTCATAAGGGGCCTGTTTGTTCATCAATCATCTCTTGGATATGATTTGGTGTGGGTCATATCTTCTCCCCTGTAGCTGTGCAAAACAACAATCTTTGAGATTTGATTGAATATGAGATAAACAAGATATGGATTTGAAAATGAAAGGGCCAATGATAAAAGGGAATTTGAGGTTGGAGGCTTTGTGCAATTTCAGGAAATGCTCTGTCTCATATATAATTATTTTCCTGATGAATTCAAGGGAAAAGACTCTAGGGGTCAGAAAAATAGGCAATAGATAGGGGATTCCTGGAAACCATAAACCCAGGTCACTGTTGAATGCATGAATAGTACCCAATCCCCCACTTTGCTTTCTAGAGTTGGTTGTAGATAGCTCCTCATGTCATCCAGAACTCTAGGTAAGCTAGTGTTGAATATTAAACTGTAAACCTTGGACATGACTTTGTTGATGAAAATGAGAAATTTAATCCTTCAGTTGATATGAATGTTGCTTTAGGAAATTCTCTCTTATTGGTCTCAATGAAAATCTTCAACAGATAGGTGCAGTATCTGAAATGCCTTAGAGAACTGAAATTTACCAGCTGCTTATGGATATTGTTAGCTATGAATTGATCAAAACTAATACAGACTGACAAACCAAACTCTGACATAAAAAAGGTCAACAGGAAACCGAGCATGACTTCAACTACATATTTGTCATTATCCAGACCTAAAACCTAACTCAAAAGGGAACAAATCCATTGGAATTCAATAACCATTATACTCACATTCATTGACAAAGACAGACTCTTTGAAAAATGTTCTGGTTTGACAATTGTCTGCAAGAACAAATTTCTAACTTCTGATGGACACTCTTTATATAACCTAATTATCTTTTCTTCATTGAAAGGTTCAGACGCTATGGAGAAAGACTCTGGTATACTGAGGGCATCTCTAATTGACATACTCTCTACGCTACACATGACCTCAGACCCCTGCTTATTTACGACAACTTTTCTTCTTGTGAATATTGCTCTGCGCACCAACCTATGAATTTGGGAAAAGGGAAAGTGACTTCAATGAAATAAGGGACTATGGTGGCCTGGAATGCTTCAATGAATGGTATATGCTTTCCTACATCATCAGACAGATTGCTTTTGGACACAGAGATGGTTGAAATGGTGATTTTGGTGTCGAAAATGTCTGAATCTTGGTCAATTAGGGCTTCTTCATTTGACACAGTGTATTGCACTATTACTAAAGGTATGATAGGGTCCATGGCGGTGATGAAAAAACCTAGAAATGGGTGGAAATGGCATGAACTTGGAGCATTGTTGAGCTGCAATTGAACGAAGGTGGCCGTGCCAACTTTTAAACGTTCCAGTATTTTGAAAAATAATAAAATAAATAACCAATTCCCTTTATATAATTTTCTAATTTCAGGGGCACAAGGAAGTGGTTTGGGGAAATATGCTTCTCACCCCGAAATGCACCCGGTGGTGCCACATGGTCTGGACCGAAAAATATGGTTTAGTTTTTCTGCCCACTTTCAAGAATTATCCTCCGCGTAACTCCTCCCCCCGAAATGATCCTCGACCATAGATATGGAGAGTGCACGATCTGCGACTTATAAAATCCCATCACCTTAGCACCCCGCCATATTTATCCTATTCCTGCTAGATTTATCCCCTCCCTTGATTTATCAGACTTCCAAACCCATTTAGCGCCTCGCTAAGTTTTGAAATCTCGTTTTCACAATTTTTTTTTTAATGGGGATAACATGGTCTCCAACTGGGGATGCTATCCTCCCAACGAGGTAGCAAAGAATGACAGACCAAGTGCCTACCCATTGGGATTTATTTTAATTCTGCAACTAAATATGTCAACATCTTATATGCAAAACTCAAATTATACTCAGCATAACTTAGGGCCTTCGCCTCAGGCTTCAATTTCTGGTGAATTGATTTCGATTGCTTCAATTGAAAAATGAAATGGTTATATACAATGAATGGAAAGGGTGAAAAATCCTTTAAGTGAGGTAATGCTTGGGAAACCTTCCATTCAAATGTCCTCCTTCAATGAGATATCCATTACATTCATGTATCAGATATGAATTATTTCCATGGTATGCCACAATTTTTAAAGGTCCCATCCACAGATGGTCAAATTTCCCATGTTTTCCTCTGTCTTCATTCCTGGCATCCCATCTCAACACAAAGTCCCCCACTTTGAAATATTCTTCCTTAGTATGTCTGTCAAAAGGTTTTTTAATCCTGTCTTGGTGTAGCTGAGATTTGGTGAAGGCTTTCTCTCTTGTTTACTGGAGATTGATTAGTTCATTTGTCCTCCTTTGGATGGCATCTGGTTCAACATCTTGCTCTTGTAGCAACCTCATCACTGGTAATCCTAATGAAGTAGGAAAAATTTCCTCTGTGCCATACACAATCTGGAAAGGTGAAGTAGCAATATACCTTTTAGTAGTAATCATGTCATCCCATAGTGCATGGATAAGCTTCTTGTGCCAAGCCTTTTGGTTATCTTGCAACAATTTTTTGATAATTCTGGTCAATCTTTTATTGGATGACTCACCCAACTGTTGACGGGAGAAATTGACCGTCCGTCAACTGAGAGAGTGGAACCGGTCCGGGGTTGTCTAATAACCCAAGCCGTTTGGAATGAACCACCCTGACGGGTTTAGCGGCTCTGTTAGCCGATCTAAGGTCCTAAGAAAACCAAAGAGTAAACTAATCTAAACTAACTAATCTAACTAAAACTACTAAAACAAACTAAACTAACATAAAACTAAATAGAACAAACTAAACTAACTAACAATAAATAAAACAAACTAATACTAACTAACTAAATAAAATAAACTAATACACTAATCTAACTACTAAACAAACTAACTAACCTACTATTTACAAACTACTAATTAACAAACTGTCTAACTACTAATTGCAATATAACTTATTAACAAAATGTACAATATTGACAAAATACAGATTTAAATAAAACCTGGAAAACTCATTTGCAATCTGCCCTAAGACAGAGACATATATTTTTGTTGATTTTTATGATTTTATGAACAAGAAATAAAACTTACTGAAATTAAACAATCTAATATACTAATTATAACTATAAATCTAACTAAACTTATATCTAAACGAAACTACTAATAAATACACTAAACAAACAAATGACAAACTGACCTGGAAAAGCTCCAGATTTGTCCTGTGTATGATGACTTTGAAGCTGGTCGGAGGAAGGAAACTCGCACCGGATAATCTAGAAGCTTCTCGTAAACGATAAGCTGCAATGCTCTTTGAGTTTGTTACAGGACAAACAAGACATAAAAAATCATAACAATTATATGATTTATAAATCTTTGCAATAAGGGAAACCTGTTATGCAAAAACTTATACTTAATAATTCAACTTATGAAGAAGAGAAATCTGCCATTCACAAACTGAATTAAGCAATTGCTATGTTTTTTACACACTTGGAAGAAATCAAATATGGATTATATTGATTAAATTATATCATTTGCAAAAGACTAAGATAGCTAAAGTAGTCATTAACCAAATGCAAATAGATACACATAAACATAAAACAAAATATTGATATCATGAAAAGCTAAAGCTGTAGCAGAACATCAAATTCTGTCTCAGTTTGTATTAAAATTCCATATCCTTGTTCTCCCACGAATGAGGATGATATTATTACAAAATAATAGGTATTTATAAGTCTTTCCACAGGGTAAAACCTCCCCGTGGATAGTATCAAACTGTTTACATAATCTGGGAAGATATTCCCAAAATCAACTAAACTAGAAAACTAAAATGAAACCAAAATATTTCAAATATCCTCCAACTGTCCATCCAATCCAATGCAATTTCGAATTCACCTGAAATGGATAAAAAATAACAAGTTAGAGAGATATTTTATGAGCAAAACAATAAAAATCTGATTCCACAGACTTAGCTACAGAATCATCTGATTCTGTAGCTAGTCTAAAATAATATACAGAATCAGAATTGAAATCAAATCAAATCTTTTAAAAGAATAAAATCCAATTATCTTCCAATGATTACTTGAAAACGAATCTCTTAAGATTCAAATGATTTTTATCATTCAACATTAAACATGATCAAAAGTGATTGAATCGTAAACAGAGATAGGAATACTATGTTCTTCTGTTACCATAAAATCGGGTCTTTCATAATCGAACAGTAACAAGACTGTTTCATATCCAATTGAAATTGATAATGAATCATATCGTATGTGATACGATCTAATCCAACACAACCATTTTCCACTCGTTATAGTTATAACGATATAGCAAAAGATTCATATCGCTAAATCGAATACACAGATAGAAAGACTGTTTTGATTATGGGTAAATGAAACCATACATAACAGCATCAACCAAACCAAATTTGTGATAGATTTTGATCGTTGATCCTTGCACAGTCAACAGACATGATCGATTAATTATGATCACAACCATAGTAGAATCGACAGAAGTTATAATTGGAAACTGGGCAAATAATTTTGATTGGTATTGAACGAAATCATCAATTTCAAACGTATCATGACTGAGTTTAATATAGAAATAAATCGTGAATCAGGATATAGACAATCTCGTTCTACAAATTAAATTCAAACAGAGTATCCATTGCAATTACGAAATCAACTGATAACATGGTCGAGCTAGCAGTAAACCAATGCGAATTAACCGGTTGGGTTTTTACCATAATCGTTAAGCAACAAAATCCATTCCATGATTTGGGCGTGTTTGTACAGAGTCATATTGGAAATGATCCGAATTGTATTCCTGTTGCTTTGAAAGTCATATGGGACATAAAACCGTAATAGTTAACCTCATCAAAATCGTTGCTAATCATAGTGTACACATTATAATGAAATCGAAACGCAATGTGATCATTTTCTAAATTGAATATGAGGAACAATTCCTGTCTAGAATAGGTACAAACAAATTCTATTGACAACAGAGCATCCATTTTAACTCAATCAAACAAATCAAATCCACAATCAAATCGATGAAAATCTAATGGAAGCTAAACTGGGAATGATTGAAAAAAGGAAATTCCATTTAGTCAAAACAGAGCTATATATAGAATGCATGCAATGTAACAGAGTTGTTCAAATGAAATGAACAGAGCTGTTTAAAACCGAAATCAAATTGTTATATAAACCTAGATTATTTACAAAAAACAAATGATATCAAATATACCTATGTGGCGACGAGGCTATTCAATTATGCCAGCTTGGAATTCACCACAGCCGTGGCTGATTCCACATTTTTAAACAAGATGGAGCTGGTCATCTTTTGTTTCTTATCTGTTGCTTGTAGCTTGGCCTTTTGACTGGTCAGGGCTGCAATCTCATCCTCTAGTGATTGAATCTTCGACTGGAGAATCCGAACATCGTTATAATACCGCTCCAACCACGAATAACATTGATCACAGGGTGACACTGTAGGTTTGGACAGAGCAGGAGGGGATTTGGGCAATTGACCGAGGGTTTCACAAGGCAACTTAATGCCTGGGTAGTTAGGGTCATTCTGTAGGCAGGGGGGTAGGTTTGACACAAAGTCATACGAGGGTTCAGCACACAAACCTTGTGAATAGGGATATTCACTAGCCAATAAACGCTCCACTTCTGAATCGGAGTCCTCACTCAACACGATAGGGTTAAGCTTGACAGGGGGCTTTGGCTTATTTCTTGCCATTCACGAAATCAAACGGGCATTCTTCTTCCCTTTGACGTTTGCGGTGAGGTTGGCTTTGGGCTTCTTGTCACAGGCTTTACATTCTCAGCGTTCTTAGTCACAGTGTGGGGTAAGTCGATAGGAGGGTCGGTCGAGGGTTTAGGTAGAAGGACCTGGTAGGGCACTGGGGGTACAACCTTGACCTCACTCACCACAAGTTTGTCAACCTGTGTAAGGTTCGAATCCTTGAAACCATTCCGAGCAGTGAAATTGTTCCAACAATTCCCGAGCAGACTCAAATGATAGACAACAATAAGCTTCACCAGTCCATAATGAAAGAGGCTACTATCAGCTTGGTTTCTTTTGTACTTCTTTGACATTTTAAAGAGGCTTCTATGCAGATAATAGGGCATATTGAGCTGATAACCCATAAAAACCATAAGCAAACGTAGGTGGTGTAGGAACACAAACCTGTATCGACCCTCACAGGTAATAAACTGTTTGATTATCATTAACAAATCGTGCCAACACTGTTTAAGCATGGTAACGGGCATACCTCTATTACAGGAGGTGATTTTGCGTGATTGGAAGAGTAGTGTCCACGGGACCTCTTCAAGTTTTCAATTTTTGGACCATCGTTGTCCAGTGGCAGGCAAACCCGTAGCAAGACTGATAAACTGTTCATCAATTTCCAATTGTATGTCGCCGACCTTGGCTCGACAGCCATCGAAGGTCATGGCAAACTGTCGAACCATGCAGAGGTTAAAGCCATCGAAACGTTCCACGAAGGTAAGCCACCCAATGTCTGCCAAATCTTGGCGGGCATTATCAAACATCAACAGGGCCTGTTTGCCATTGGGTTCAACTCGCACGACTGGTGCCATGGAGTTGAATGCATGGTAAGGGAAGGGTTCGAACACATACAGGAGCAGATCTATCGGTCTAACAACAATGAATCGAGCCAAAATGGGGTAAGCATTAATGTGCGCATGCGAGGGTGGTGGAGTCATTCACTGCCATGCAAATCAATTATGATCCAAGTACAACCGCCACATTTCATAGCTGTTCATTCCAACATAATAGTTCAACCATCAACTTATGTGTACAACCAATCAAATGTAATGTGCATATCAATATGCGCCAACACTATGCCATAGTGTTCAAAACATTCGATGTATGGGTCAATACCAAAGTCATGTATGCGCCAATGTATTGATTCATAAGTTTATCCAAGGTACCAAATAGTTGACAAGCCAAATATAAAAGATTATCATAAGGATCCTATCATACATATATAAAAATTAAATCAAAACCCTTATGCATTTCATAGAATCAAAGATTAGGCAAGTCATAAAATGCAAATCCAAATGCTCAATGTCTTCAAAGAAAATCAAGTCATATAATCAATCGAAGTATGAGAACTGATCAAAGGATATTGCCAATCGTGTAAGGATCAATAAAAGGTAAGCGCAAATGACAAAAGAAATAACCACAGTTTAGATAATGATCGAAAAACGACTTTGAAAGGAGAAGTTCTCACGCTTACAGTCGTGAAAACTTGAAGAAGACAACTATGTCAATGTCACAAAAAATGAAAATGTCGTCTATTTAAAAAATGCGACGAAAAACTTGAAGTTCGGAAGAGATAGGTGTAGGCAGCTTATAGAATAATAGAAAAAGGTGAATTGGCTACCAACAATGGCGACACACCGGAAGAAGAAGTTATCTCTGCAAAAGTGACAAATTCAGATTAGGACATCCAAGAAAATTTCAACTCAAAAAAATAACAATTAGAAAATCGTACTAACATCATTATCAATCATTTTTTTCAGCAGTGTTTTAAAAGATGAAAACCAATAATAGTCGTAAGGTCAACAAGCCATGATATTAAAGATAAAATATTCGATACTGTTGGCATGGACACTGCTACCAGCAGGCATCCATAGCCTCGACAGGGTTTCCATTTAACCCACTCTGACATCTGTATCCTGTCAAGAAGTTCTAGATCAGAATAAAGGACATTAAAGAGGTTTCACATATTTTTTACAGATTTTCATGTACCCGACATTGCTTCGCTGCCAGT
>JASDQU010504742.1:105676-121545 GCA_032191745.1 Picea mariana | reverse complement strand
TTTTTTTTGCAGTTGTATATTATATTGTTCAATATATTAACTACTATGCTCACGTGCCCAGGTTGAGGGTGTTTTGGTTGCAGTGAATGAGTACTCGACCCCCTTTGAGCCTGTATGTGCCAAATTCAACTCTCCTACTTCTGTTTCTGCTTTCATAAGTGAAGATACAATTGATTTTCTGCGATGCAGTAAAAAATTTCCTTACATATATAAACATTGTCTCAATGTTGCAATCTGAACTGTGGAAAACACAATCGTACATTGTACACTTAGACAACCTCTGTTACAAGATGTGCTTCCTGGGTTAGCAGAATTGTCAAATGAAGCATACCTACAGAAAAAGGAAAACAATGTCTACATGATGCGCGACTTTCAGATACATAGACAATGTACCTTAAATGAGGATAATGCAATATTGCATATCGGTTGAAAAACAAATAAAAATAATCATATCAAGCTTTGGCAGGAAACAAAAAAATCTCATTACCTAGATGAATGTTCGTCGGAATCAAGTTCTTCGGAGTTTACATCTATGGCTGTAAAATTTTCTTTCCATAGATTTTGTCTCTTTTCGTGCACTTGAAACAACAAGGAGAATCTAACTACAAATGTAATCGATGTTGTTATTTTCATGTTTTTTTGCATCTCCCAGTAAGAATTTTGCATATTTGTTGGGGTGTGCAAATGAAAAAAAATAATGGTGGCTGGTTGTGGTTTTTTTGGAGGTGTTTGCACCTTTTTGGGTGCCCGAATTGGAAAAATGTTTTCCAACTATATAGTCATGGCAGGATTTGTGCATTTTTTTGAGTGCCCAAATAAAAAAAACAAGATCTCCAACTATACATTTATGGTATGGTATTTGCATTTTCTTGATTCCCTAATTGAAAAAAAAGGACTCAACATGGATTGACACATGAGCTTGAGATCTTCAGAACTCGCTATAGAGATTGGGGAGTTCGGGCATTGGAATTCATACAGGCAGGTGCAATTATTGGTGATGTATAAGCGCATAAGATTGTTCAGTACATAAATAGGAAGCATGAGGACAAACCCCATACAAAGTTTCCAACTTTAATAACTTAAGCCCATCCTTTGAACCGTCGAAATAGCTTTCTCCTCTAGGCAGAACCATCAGGCATTTCCAATAATATTGGAAATTTGGCATTGTTAAAACTGGTAGTGATAAAACATGGCACTATCAGAAGAAAATGTCCATAGTGATCTTGTTTCATGGTCAAATAGTAATCGACAAGTTTTTTGTTCCCCATTTTGAGGTTTTGTTATAGCTAGGGTACAATGTTGAAGCTCCACTGGTTTTGTGTTGTCTTGTGTTTGACAGACTTTTGTTCATATCCCATGGCCCCGGTTATTTTCTCATGGGAACATATACCAGATGTAAGAGAAAAACAATGCCACGTGTGTGTTTTATATATATCGAATTGTTTGTTGCAAAGGTCGATGTGTACTTCTCTATGGAACCTTGTGGGATCTCACTTGACACCTTCTGTGTTCATGCATTGCCTTGTGCCTCGACTTTCAATACATTTGGTGTTTACTTGGTTCTTGGTTGTATGGTTCGTTCTGGAAAATTAATAATAGATTCAAGATCTTGGAGGTTTTTCTATGATCTTAAATAATATACAGGACATGCTTTGCCTTTTAATATAAGCTTTCTGACACAAATGTAGTATGTGACTCATTTTAGCACTTTCCTTGATCGATGAACTTAGCAAAATTCATCTCCAGGAATAATTTGAAATAAAAGGATATAATATGTGAAGTCCAATGGAACTATCATATCAACAATAGGACATTAAAATTAAAATTCGTTGTTTTTATACTTGCGGTGAATTTGATAGTACAATAACTTTACTTAAACATCCCAAAATTGATTTTCTTGTGGCTTTTCGATACTTCTCTTATACAAACACATCTTGGAAACTATAAGCATGGCTCACTTTATCTCTTACTTGATTGAAGAACTTGTTCACATTTTTAATTCACTTCATAGTTACTGTTAAGACCATCAATGGGGATTTCTTACATCAATTCTCGCTTCTGAAAATTGTCACCCCCTTTGTTTTTGCCCTCTGCTTTCCCTTCCTGGTTACTTAGTCGTTTTTTGGAAAATGTTTAGGTGCGGGTGTTGGCGGATTCACGTCTTCAGATTTCCACTGATACTTTTATATCACCAGCCCGATCGACCGCTTCCCCGTTTCATATTGAGCAAACTTTTTTTATCGTGGGTTCCCGGATAGGCTGGTTCAACATTGTGTTTCCATTGTTCCTTCACCTGCAAACAACACCCAAACTTCCTCGATCTACAAATTAGCAAACAAATTCCCCTTTTTCTCATTTGCTTTCCCTTTCTGGTTACTTGGTCTTTTTTTTGAATGTGTCATTTTTCCGAATGTCTCATGCTTTTATATACAACAACTGAAGTTCTGCAATATACAAATTGAACGTCTAAATCCATCATTGTCTCATGTTCTGTGTTATGCATTTTGAAATCAACAGTTGGGATAGATACAATTTGACCATCGGGCCCTCACGTCTCCTGAGTAGAGCTTGTGGCCCTGTTTTCAAGCCCATCAATATTCCCTATTCCGAGTATGTCTCATGCTTTTATATCATGAGTCCAACCAACCGCATACCCATTGCATACTTGGCCACTATTACTATCGTCGTTTACTGGCCAGACTTGCTCAACATTGTGCTTCCATTGTTCCGTACCTGTAAACAGCACCCGAAATTCCGCGATATACAAATTGAAGGCCGAAATCTGTCATTGTGCTCTGTTTCGTGTTACACATTGTGCAGTCAAAAGTTCGGAGACATACAATTTGACCATTGGCCCCTCACGTCTCCTTAGTATATCTTGTAACCCTAATTTTGAAACCTGCCCGACCACTTTCCATACTTGGCCATTTCTTGGAATCTCTTTTGCGGTTTGGCAGGTGGACGAAATGTACAATGCTTAATTTCTCTTCGCCATCCCCGCCACCTTCGAACTTCTTTCTAGATATGCAACTATTAAGCTTTAATACTAGTAGCTCATTGTGCAGGAATCGTTAAGATTGTCATTAATGTTCGGAAGGCTGGAGAAGATTTGTCATTAATACGAATTAAAACAAGCTTTGCAGAGAAGAGTGTTATCCTTTCCAAGTATTAATTTAAAGCATGATGCAATCTCTTTTGTGCATTGGTCGGTTGGCGCCTTTATGAAATCTCTAATCCTTAATTGCTCTTCGTCGTCACTACCACCTTCGCAATTTTTTCTAAATATGCAATTAGTAAGCTTTAATGGTAACAACTCATTACGCACGGACCATGGATATTGTCATTGATTAGTGAAAGGATTGAGGAGATCTTCCATTGATACGCATTAGACCAATATTTGTGGAGGGTTATATTATCCCTTCCCAATTTTCATTTCAAACATCATCTGGAGCAAACAAAAATTCTTGTTAACTTATGGCAGTAATTCCACAACAGTTATGTCCAGATATAGTAAGCACCTTCATGCATGATGGCCATAGGTTCTAGTATTCCAGGGTATATTCTTACTACTCATATCCCTACGCTTAGGAGAAAAAAAAGATATGGTCCCTTGGTGCACCGAGAGAAATATTTCAAGCCAAATAATTCCAAGGCAACCCCACCTGCTCAGACAATTTGCCCGCCTGCATTGATGGCTGGTGGAGAGGTTGATGTGATCGATTTTGAGCCAGGAGAAGATGATCTGATGGACAATGATATGACAATGGATGATGGAAATGCAGATGATGTTTCCACTCCTATGCCCAAATTGAAATCAACCATAACGGGGGGCACTTCCCAGCTTGGCGATGGCCGCCCTGACAAGACCAAAAGAAGGAGTTTCAAAAAATAAACTGACGTTGAACACAATAGTTGCTTTGCAGCTTGAAATTAGGAATTCCAGAGGTCCAAATTAGTCAGTTCTGGGTGGAATTCTTTCACTGTAAGGAAATGGTCTATTGATGCTCCCAGAGATATATTTCAAGCCAAAACACTATTCAATTGTGGGACCACTCTCATGTTCTCTGGATATACAAATAACATCTTAGGGGATGAGGACCAGAACTCCCACTGGTGCAAGGCATATTCCTAATACTCATCTCCTTCAGCCCAAAATGGACTAATTTGGGCCTCTGGAATTTCTCGTGCAACCTGTGTCCCTCAAGTCTTCGACTATGAGGAGTTGGTTTATTGGTTTGTCCTAACTTTCCATTTCGGGCTCTTTCGTCTTCACTGCAACGTTTTTCATCTTCTTCCTCACAACAATCTTGTGAGAACTATCAATTTTACCACAAAGATGGGTTCTTATGTCCTCCTTCGTTTGAAAAATTATGCATTGCTTTCTTGCTGGGGTGCAACGTTGGACTGATGCCAGCGTCATGAGCAGGATTGTTGTTCATCTGCTTCAAGCCAAGGATTTATTCCATTGAGGAACCACTCTCATGTTTCTTTGTCGCCTCAGGTCTTCCGCAAGATATTGAGATTAGGGCAGTGAACATTGACCCCCCGAGGAGAAGACTGTAAGGATTTCCTAAAAAAAAAGCATGGTAATCAGTTGTGTATGCATGTTGAAGAGCATCTCGATGGCTCCTGCATGTTGCAGGTCCAGTGCCTGTGTTTATGG
This sequence comes from Picea mariana, assembly GCA_032191745.1. Taxonomy (NCBI): domain Eukaryota; kingdom Viridiplantae; phylum Streptophyta; class Pinopsida; order Pinales; family Pinaceae; genus Picea; species Picea mariana. Next base: position 116,882 of record JASDQU010504742.1, on the reverse strand, counting down.
CAAATATGTTCAATGTTTTGGTCCAAAGAACTCGGTCCAATTTCTATGGATAGATATACACTGCCCAGTATTTTTTTTTTTGATGGATTTACCATTAAAAAATTTGCCTTGGAGTCTTGGTTGATGCTTCTTTGTTGAATTTATACCTCTTCTCATTGGCATGGTTCACTAGTCTTGTAGTTCTTCAATATTGTATTGGTTCAAGTAATTTGATCTAAAATGGAGCATTTAACAATTATATGACAATGCATTGTGTCGATCCATCAAGATTTTATGGAAACAAAAATGAATTTTAGACATTTTCAAACCAACGTTCAATTCTATTCGTAATGCAAATAGAACATAGCAAGACCAAATCACAATGCGACAGTCTGGGCCTCGCCATAGAAATTTCGTTTTCATCTCAGCCTTGCTAAGAAAAAAATTTCTTATTTCCCTTTCGCTTGCTTGATTCATTTAGCCCGAAAGGGAACAATTTATTAGTTGTCCATCCCCTGGCCTCTATTTGAGCATTTTTTACTTTATTAATGAAATTACCAAATTTCTTGTTTGCGAATAAAAAAAAAAAAAACTGATATATGGTGGTAGTAGTCAAATCGGACTATGAAATAAACTACAATATTAAAATTCAATATCGTCCTTGTTGTTTCTAGACATGAAATTATTAAGCTTTAATGTTAACAACCCTTCATGCAAGAAGTTTAATACTTAAGTTAATATGTTAAAGTCATGGAAGAATGTATCAAGAACACAATTACTCCCACAAGTTGCAATAAAATCTAATCTTCAACAAAGCATTTGCTCACACCCTTTTTAATGGTACAAGCACAATAGAAAACGAATAAGTGGATAAAATATTGGACTAGAAAATGATGGTTTTGAAACAATGGGGCTTGTTTGAAACGAATTCCCGCCTACGAAAATTGCCCTCCTCCTTTATATTTTCCCACTCTTTTATCCCCTATAGTTTCTCTTTCTGGTTACTTAGTCATTTTTTCCGAAAATTTCTTGTTGGGCGTGTTGGCGGATTCATGCGTTCATATTTTCATTCATGCTTTTATATCACGATTTCGACCAAGCGCTGCCCCTTTCTCTAAATTGCACTTCCATTGTTCTGTAACCTGCAAACAACACTCCGGCTTCTGCGATATTCAAATTTGTGATTAATCATCATCCCCTCTTCCATGTTATACATTTTGCACTGAAATGTTCTGATACATACAATTTGACCGTCGGGCCCTTACGTCTCCTCGGGAACCCTTGTCACCCTATTTTGAAGCCCGTCCGACTGCTTTCCACACTTAACCATTTCTTGATATCTCTTTCACAGATCGTCGATTTGGAGGGTTCAGGAAATTTCCAATTTCTAGTTGTTGTTTCATGTGCCTGCTACCTTCAGACTTCTTTCCAAGTATATGCAATAAGTATACAACTTCTCCAGAAACATACAGAAAAGATCTAGCCATGAAATGGAATATCTATTGCAGATTTGAATATATTGGACCTTCTTTTCCCTCTTATATACTTAACCAAATTCCCGTTTCTTTTTCCCCTCTACTTTCTCTTTCTGGTTACTTAGTCATTTTTTCGAAAATGTCTCAATGGGCGTGTTTGCGGACTCACAGGTTCACATTTGTGCTCGTGCTTTTATATCATGACTCCAACCGACCGCTACCCATTCCATGCTACCCATTCCATGCTTAGCCACTTTTCAGATCGTGGATTCCCAGGCAGGCGGGCTCTATATTGCACTTCCATTGTTTCGTGACTTGCAAACAACACCTGGACCTCCATGATATACACATTTTCTACCGCACTCCCGCATCATATCCTCTTCCGTGATACACATTTTGCACTCGAAAGTTCTGAGACCTGCAATTTGACCTTCAGGTCCTCACGTCTCCTGGGGAACTATTGTCACTCCATTTTGAAGCTCGTGCGTCCGCTTTCCATATTTCCCCATTTCTTGGAATCTCTTTCGTGCCTCCAATTCCATACTTACCCGACTTTTTCACTTGTGGGTTCCCGAACAGGAAGAATGCACTTCCAGTGTTTCTTGACCTACAATAAACCCCCCGGCTTCCGCGATATACAAATTGACTTCTGGACTCCTACATTAGTCCCTCTTCCGTGTTACACAGTTTGCACTCAAAAGTTCTGATACATACAATTTGACCATCGGGGCCTCACGTCTCCTTGGGAACCCTTGTCAACCTATTTTGAAGCCCATTTGATTGCTTTCCACATGGCCATTTCTTGCAATCTCTTTCGCAGATCGTTGGGTTTGCGGGTTTAGACAATTTCCAATTCCTAGTCGTTGTTTTCTGTGCCCACCATCTTCACACATCTTTCCAAGTATATGAAATAAGTATATAACTTCTCTAGAAACATGATGAAAAGATCTTTCCAGGAAATGGGATATCTATTATAGATGTGAATATATTAGCCCTTCTTTTTCGTCTTCTATACTTAACCAAATTCTCGTTTCTCTTTTCCATGTACTTTATCTTTCTCATTACTTAGTCATTTTTCCAGAAATGTCTAGCTGCGTGGGTTGGCGGACTCGCGGATTCACATTTGCACTCATGCTTCTATGTCGCGACTCCGACCGACCGCTTCCCCATTCCATACCTAGCCACTTCTCCGATCACGAATTCCCGGGTAGGCGGGCTCTAAATTGCACTTCTATTGTTATGTGACCTACAAACAACACCCTGACTTCCGTGATATACAAATTTACAACCAGACTCTCACATCGTACCCTCTTCCGTGTTACACAGTCTACCCATCATCCCCTCTTCCGTGGTACAAATTTTGCACTCAAAAGTTCCGAGACATACAATTTGACCGTCGGGTCCTCACATCTCCTGTGAAACTATTGTCACCCCATTTTGAAGTTCATCCGTCCGCTTTCAATACTTCACCATTTCTTCGAATTTATTTTGTGGATCGTCAGGTTGGTGGGTTCACAAAATATCCAATTCCTAATCGTTGTTTCAAGTGCCCACGCCCTTTTCACTTCTTTCCAAGTATGCAATAACTGATGTTTAATGCTAACATCTCACCATGCCTCGAGGAGACCATCATAATAACTGTTCCTACACAACTTGTACAAAAACATGCATAAAATATGCTTCCAGGTAATGGGATATCTATTGCAAATACTTACCAACTTTTTCTCTTGCGGGTTCTCAGATAGGCGAGTTCAAGATTGCCCTTTCATTGTTCCACCACCTGCAAACAACATCTGGAATTCCACAATATACATGCAGAAAATATCTTGCCATGTAATGGGATATCTATTACAAATTTCAATATATTAGCGAAAACGAGTCCAACTGACCATTTCCCTATTCCATATTTATACACTTTTTCAATTGCGGGTTCCCAGACAGGCGGGCTCAAAATTTCCCTTCCATTGTTCCATGACCTGCAAACAACACTTAGAATTTCGCAAATATACAAACCGTCCGTTGAACTTCCCCATCATGCACTTTTCCCTTTTACGCCTTTTGCTGTCAAAATTTCTGGGACATGCAATTTGACCGTCAGGCCCTCACCTCTCCTTACAATCCCATGTAACCCCATTTTGAAACACGTCCAACTGCTTTTCATAATTGGCCATTCCTTACTTTCTCTTCCCCTTCCCCGTCATCTTCGCACTTGTTTATAATAAAAAATTGTATATAATTTGACCGTCGGGCGCTCACCTCTCCTCTGTTTCGCTTGCAACCCTATATATATATATATATATATATATATATATATATATATTATGTGTGTGTGTGTATATATAAGGTCTTATTTCTAAGTATGCAATAAGTAATCTTTACTGCTAACAGCTCACCATGCAGCACCCATAGAGATTGATTGTCATTAACGAGTGAAAGGATCGAGGAGCTTTCCCATTCATAAGCATTGAACCAACATTTGTGGAGGGTTATATTATACCCTCCAACTGTTCATTTCAACCATTGTCTAGAGAAAACGGACGTTCTCATAAAATTATGGCACCATCTCGACAAAAGTTCTATGGAGATATAGTTAATATCTTCGGGCGTGAGGACTAGAACTTCCAGTGGTCCAGGGCATATTGTTATTACTCATCCCCTTTCACACAGAACAAAATAATTTGGACCTATGGGATTGCTCGTGCAGGCTGTGTTCCTGAATTTTTTTACTGTAAGGAGATGGTCTCTTGGTGTTTCGATAAATATATTTCAGGCCAAATAATTATTCCACTGCAGAACCACTCTTCTTTTTCTTTGTCACCTCAGGTCCTCCGCCAGATGTTAAGATTGACGGAGCCAATATTGACATTCAAAGGAGAAGATTCCAAGAAATTCCTAAGAAAGAATAATAATGGGTTAGACCTCTTGCCCAAGTTCCTGGAAGACTCGATGGCAGTTCCTGGAAGACTCGATGGCAGTTCCTGAAGATATCACAAGCTTGTAGGTTAGTTCATTTAGAAATCCATTCCCGGAAATTGCCTGGTTGTTTACAATAATAACGAGACAGGAATCCACAAAAAATATTTCCCGCATGGTTCTTTATATTTTGTATTTCACAGTCAAGGAACAAGCCATTTTTTATTGGGGGAAGCTAATTTCCCATGAAATTTGTTCCCAATTGTCAAGTTTCAAAAAGGAGAAGAAATTTTGTATGTCATCCTACTTGGTTTTTGCGATAGCGCATTGCTGCCAGTTTCCAAAACTGTCTCTGTCCAAGAAGGTAAACTAGGAATTCAACCTAGTAACGTTCTAGTACTAGGCCTTGTGGAAGCACAAGGCCTCCCACTATTTTTATGAGGTTTTTAATGACTTTGTGTCTGTTTTCAAAGTTTTATTGTTAGGAGAAGATGCTCCCCACATACATGACCAGGCAACCAGGTTTTTGGATAGGAAGGGGACACTTGAACAAATGGATAATTACACTGTGATAAGGATTTTTGGTTCCAAGTAAAAACCTCATCTCCTTCCATGTCACATTATGGAAAGAATGTTTTTTACATAAATAGCAAAGCAATACAACTACTGGTTGCATCTATTCCATGAGAAGAGAAAAAAATAGTTCATTCCTCTGCCTTGGAAAGTCAAGGACTTTGTGTTGAGGAACGTTAACAAAATTGACGAATTCGCAGCCCATTTCAGCAACTCGAACCTAATATATGTTGAAAGCCTAACAGGGTTCGACCCTAATAAAAAAAAATTAGAACATTTGCTAACACTTGGCCTCGTAAATTCATTTTTCAAGAAACACTTGAGTGAAAACAAAGACATTGGCGACAATGCTCCTGCTTCCGATGTTGGCAACCTAGACACACTGCAAAGCACCACTGAATTTTACAAGCAACATGAAAAAGGCCTCGGTGAGAAGAGTGTTCAATTGACAGATAACACTCCTAAAACTATAACATTCGGGAGCATCCCTCCAACAGCCCACCATAGCAAGAAAGAAAATCAGAATTCTTCAAATGAAGGAGGAGATAATTGATAGTTCTCACAAGCTTCTCGTGGCCAAGAAGAGAAAAAAAATCGTAGGACAGGTGGAAGAGCCCGAAATTGAGAGTGAGAACATGGAACTTGAGCCTGATCTGGATAGCAATTTCTGCAACCTTGATCAACCCAAAGATGCGATCCAACATAGTCATCCAATGGACCTATTTGATATCAAAATTTTTGATGAAGATGAATCCTTCATGTTCCAAAGCGTTGTTTTTTACAGCGAGTCTAAAAAATTAATTATTGAAAAGAGAGATGTAAAAAATAAGAAAGGAAAATCTCATTCAGAGGTTAACCTTGCGAACATGTGGCCGTCCCAAATATTTAGACTCCATAGAGCAATCAAAGATGCTCTTGATGATTCCATTGGAGGCATTGAGGCCAAGAATGCCAGACTGTAGGATCGGGTCAAGGAATTGGAGGAAGCTTTGATTCCTATGCCATTGCTTGCCAGTCCTTTAGAAATAGTCATGCCTACCACCCCTACAACCAAGTTAAAAGGATCCTCCAACCTCCTCGCATTGTGTAGAGGATATGTGGAGAATAATATCAAGAAAAGAATGGAACTGATTGTTGAGGCATGGAAAGCATCACAAACCATGGCTTCCCTTGGAACGAGGGAACATAATTTGCTCGAACATTTGCAGGTGGATTGAAAATATGAAGAATGTTTCTATTTAGACACGGTCCTTCCTTTTGGCACCATTGTCAACAACATGACAAAAACGAGAAGAAGACAACAAGATCTTCCGTCCAAAAACCGGATCACTGAATTAAATGCATGCAGGAAAGAAAAAGTGAAGAACCTGCATCTCATTGTCCATTCATGTGAACAAGCCATATCAAAGAAATAAAAATTATTCACAAAGCTGACCAGAATAGACTTAGCCGGAAGGACCAATGACTTCCAAGACCCCAAATTAATCATCAACTCATTTCCCTTAACTAAGAAAGCCTTCGATAAACATGTTGATATTTTTAAGGTGTTGTCTTTGGAAAAGTTTTACAACATCCTTGAATATGGTGGTGATTACGTCAACAACTAGCTAGTCGACTATTCGATACAAAATGAGGAAATTGATCAGGCTCTCCATAATCTTTCTATCGATCTAAGGGAATTAGAAAATGAACTTTTCAACATAAAAATATGGAATGAGATCAACGTCGCCCCAATGAAAAGCTACATTGAAGAATGGCTCAAAAGGGAATTGAAGCAGGTCGTCAACGAAAGGCAATAGGCAGTTGCCACTATTCCAGTAACCGTTGACGACAACAATAAAAAGGCATCAACAAGCAAATAGCAAAAGGGTTGATATGTACCATCATTGTAAGTCTATACTAATCACATCCTGCTTTATTTATCAACCCAGTTATTTCACTTTTTTAACTAGAAATGTCTAGCCAAAGACTGATACCTTTCAATTTATTATTTTCAGGTATTACACTCTACCGTCGCCCACTTCTTCTTTCCACAGTCCTATTTCTTGTACATATTTCTCTTATGGTCCGCGGGAGCCCCAATCCCATTCTATATGACAAACGCATTTAAATTTCCAGGAATATGTAACAAACAATGTTATTTTTTGATATATTTCAAATTAAACTATTTTTTATCTCCTTTTATATTTATGTCCTCATAAATTTTTATCTTCCACTATGTTGAATGTCAAGAAATTGTGTTTATTTAATTTGAATATAAATTTTTTTTTGTCTTGCCACATATAGAGACAAAATAGACATAAATTTTGAACATAGCAAAATAGATTATATAGTTTCAAAAAATAAATGGGACTCTAGAGGCCACATTTCATTTACTGCATGGATACCACCTATGCTTCATGTTGCTTGCCACATCTTTGCTGTAGTTTCCATCTACCTCCACTACTTTTTCCCATCCCTGTGCATTTATTCCCAATTCAACCTGACAGGGACTACATTGCCATGCAACAGTTGTTTCATTTAATGATCAGAAACATTAAATTTTTATGCAATGATCATATAAGTTGATTTAAATCAAATTGTAAGCATGAGCATGTATGAATTATTATGAGCACGAGCACTAATGATTTATTGGAATCCTCTAGTAAAGTTTGATCATAGTTGGCTTATCATCATATGTTTTGGAATTCTTTTACATATTAATATGGTTTAAAATGTATTTTTTTTCCAAAAGGGGTGGATAATGTTTTGAGTTCTAAGGTTTCAATGATGTTTTAAGTGTGGGATCATCTTCATTCAATGGAAGGGTTTCACATGGTCATAATAAAAAACCATTCTAACATGGGTTAAAAACAATTGTTTTCCTTTAATCAAGAGTCATCTTCAACAACATATCTATTAAAAGGAATTTTATGCCTTCCACTTTGAACTGGTAGAATATTGCGATCTCATTTTCAAGAGCATCCCTTATTTCACTAGCCCAAGAGGCATGTATCTGAATCACTAGACTTTTGACTTCAATCCTCAAGTAGAGATCCTAAAAGTTATTAGTTATTATGGTATGGGTTAAGTTTCTTCATATCCCATTAATCTTATGGAATGACCAATCTCTAAAGTCTATCAAAATAAACTTAGGGTTATACATAGATCATGCTCATCCAGAGGATAAAAAAATTTCATGTGTCTATATCTACCTTCAACTACCACAATTGCAATACAAGGTTGTAGCAATGTTGATTTGTATCACCACAGTCGATTCACTTTTGGTCAAGTCTTTTCTTGCTAACACGCATCAAGATTTTATGTCACATTTGTGTCATGTTTGCATTGCATGTACGATGCTCAAAACATTTCAAAATTTTATTATTTTTGTGTGCGTTATATTTGTTGGGTTAATCTTGACTCAATCATAGGGTCATTGATTCAATCATTCGTGGGTTTACCAGTAGTGGTTTACAGGCCCATGGTATTTGATGTGATTCTTTGCATGGATATGCATGTCCATGTATGTCTTTGCATGACTATATTCATTCCATGCATGTATATGCATGGCTATATTGAATCCATGCATGCCTTTGCATTCTAATCTAATTCTAGTAAAAGAATTAGGGTTGTAATTGATGAAACTTATTGAATGGCTTGAGATACTCTATTGTAAGAATCCTTAAGTAGCCTTAAGTGGTTGGTGTTAGCCTGGGTTGGCCAGTTTGGCCAAGGTTAATAGATATCTAAGGAGGTGTTGGTTCTCCTAGTTAAGGGTTTCTAGGAAAAATATTGGCTCTATGTGCATGCATTTCGTGTTGTGTTATTTCTCTCAGTTTTTAACATGGTATCAGATCTAGGCAAACTTGGAATCTCCAATGAGCATGGTTTGATGTTGACATCCATGCTTATGAAATTGTTGGTAAAGTGAGATATGCACACAAATTGAAGTGATGGTTCATGGGTTTATGAACCATGGTGAATGACACATGGAAATGGAGCATAGGAAGAAGCGCATTGAGGATGAAGTACTTAGTGAATGAGTGTTTTGGCTCATTGTATTTGGAGCAGGGAGGGATGATGGTAAAGAAGTCAGTTGATGAATATTACATCATTTGTTTGGGTATATAGTGGGTCGACGTGGAGCATAGGCGGAAGTGCATTAAGGAAGAAGTATTCGATGAATTAGTGCTTTGGCTCATTGTATATGGATAAAGGAGGGATGATTTTAAAGAAGTCAGTAGATGCTTCTTGCATCATGTGCTCAAGAATATAGTGGTAAGATAAGTACTTGGTCTATGTAATTGTATTTGGAATAGGAGGAATGCTTGCAATGAAACAGGTTGATGTTTCATAGCATCATGTGCTCAGGCATACAATTGTAATTATTTTTATGGAGTTGGATTTTCTCACATGTAAATGGGCATAAGGTTATAATACCTATTTAGGCATGTGTACCTCTAGTTTGATGGTTCATTGATATAAATTCTAGATGTATACCTAGGTGATAGGGGGGCATGTTGTATTCCTTATACCCATTTTATAAACTTTGAGGGCGGTAGATGTTTTTCCCAAGTCAAGTTTAAATGGGGGAATGTTGGGTTAATCTTGACTTGGTCATAGAGTCGTTGATTCGGTCATTGTTGGATTTGGAATTATTGGTTTACGGGCCCATGGTATTTGATGTGAGTCTTTGCATGGCTATATCCACACCATGCATGTCTTTGCATGTCCATGCATGTATTCGCACATATATCTCCACTCCATGCATGTCTTTGCATGGATATCTTGAGGCCATGCATGTCTTTGCATTGTAATCTAATTATAGTAAAATAATTAGGCTTGTAATTGATGAAGCCTATTGAATGTCTTGTGATACTCCATTGTAAGAAGCCTCAAGTGGCCAGTGTCAGTCTGGGTTGGTCGGGTTGGCCAAGGTTAATAGATATCTAAGGAGGTGTTGGTTCTCCCGGTTAAGGACTTCCAGGATAACTATTGGCTCTATGTGCATGCATTTCATGTTTTGTTATTTCTCTCTCAGTTTTTAACAATATTTGCATCATTTTTAAATTTGCATGCATTGTAATTGCATCATTCATGTAACATTTACAAACTATCATGCATCGAGAGTATCATGTTTGTGTCTTGGTGTATCAAAATAACATCTTATTCATAAATATATAACATTGTGTTAGTATCATGATAGCGTCGTGATATTGTATTTGATAAATAACTAGATGTTATGAAATTGTTGTTGTATTTGCACATAATTTTGATGTCATTCTTTCAGGGAATTCCAATTGTGGAAGGTAGACAGGGGAATAAAAAACAAATAAACCTTGATGGGGAAGATTTAGAGGTAAATGTGAAGGGAATATTCAAACTCCAAAGTTTCGACCTATCTCTTTGTCCTTTCTCTCACTCACTGAAATACCCATTCCATGGCATGTTTTTTCTCTACTCCACCTTCAACACATCTCTATGGGTGTGTACATTGGAAGTTTGGGTTGGCATGATTCATATTGGCCATATATGATTTGTCTAGTATGATATTACCATAATTAATAATACCATATCTTGTATGATTTGATATAGTCAATGTGAATCACACTCAAAAAACCAAGTATATTACAATAGGGGATAATACATGCATTTCTATGAAAATATCATCTTAATCTTATTTTTGGTCATTCTCATGTGTTGAAAAAATGTAACTTTTTTGAAATGAAGCTTTCTTGACACTTGTTTTCATATAAGTGGCCAATTGAAATAAAAATAAGTTATCATAATGGTGAGAATTTCATCAAATACATTTAGCTTATGTACTCTTATTATATAGAAGAAAGAATTTGTTTCTCAGGGATGGATGAAGCACTATTTATTTTAACAGTTGCTTTCAAAGTGATGTTTCATGATAATGTCAAATCATCCATGCAATATTTAAATGTTATTCATTGGAGACCTAATCAAAAATCCAAACTTCAAGCCATGTTGTCATCTTTGCAAATAAATATATTGTCCAACTTGGTTGTAAGACTTGTTATGGGTGAAGGAAAGTTTAACTACGAGAATATAGAGATGGTGAAGGATTCTATATATGACTTGTTTTTGTTAAGAACCAAATATCAATATAGCATAGAAAAACCTCAGAAAAAGTACTCAATGCCTTGAAAAAGAGATAATTTCAGATAATAAGCCTCTTCGAGGGGGAAACCTCCTTTTACCCCACTTAAATGTTCAAGTACAAGATGATTCCAAATGAAAATGTCTCCTTGGTATATATA
>JASDQU010504742.1:85882-105656 GCA_032191745.1 Picea mariana | reverse complement strand
CGAATAAAAAAAAAGATGATCTCCAACTATACATTTATGGTATGGCATCTGCATTTTCTCGATGCCCTAATTGAAAAAAAAAGGACTCAGCATGGATTGAAACATGATCTTGAGATATTCAGAACTCGCTATAGAGATTGGGGAGTTCGAGCATTGGAATTCATACAAGCAGGTGCAGTTATTGGTGATGTATAAGCGCATAAGATTGTTCAATCCAGAAATGGGAAGCATGAGGAAAAACCCCATATAAAGTATCCAAATGTAAATAACTTAGGCCCATCATTTGAACCATCAAAATAGCTTGCTCCTCTGGGCAGAATCATCAGACATTTCCAATAATATTGGAAATTTGGCATTGTTAAAACTGGTATTAATAGAACATGGCACTATTAGAAGAAAATGTCCATAGTGATCTTGCTTCATGGTAAAATAGTAATCGACAAGTTTCTTGTTCCCCATTTTGAGGTTTGGTTATAGCTAGGGTACAATGGCGAAGCTCCTCTGGTTTTGTGTTGTCTTGTGTTAGGCAGACTTTTGTTCATATCCCATGGACCCGATTATTTTCTCATGGGAACATATACTAGATGTAAGAGAAAACCAATGCCACGTGTGTTTTTTTTATATATCGAATTGTTTGATGCAAAGGTTAATGCATACTGCTCTATGGAACCTTGTGGGATATCGTTTGACACCTTCTGTGTTCATGAGTTGCCTTGTGCCTTGAATTTCAATACATTTGGTGTTTACTTGGTTCTTGGTTGTATGCTTAGTTCTGGAAAATTAATAATAGATTCAGGATCTTGGAAGTTTTTCTACGATCTTAAAGAATATACAGGACATGCTTTGCCTTTTAATATAAGCTCTCTGACGCAAATGTAGTATGTGGCTCATTTTAACACTTTTTCTTGATCGATGAACTTAGCAAAATTCATCTCCAGGAATAATTTGAAATAAAAGGATATATACTATGTGAAGTCCAATGGAACTATCATATCGACGACAATACATTAAAATTCAAATTCATCATTGTTATACTTGCGGTGAAGTTGACAGTACAATAACTTTACTTAAACATCCCAAAATTGATTTTCTTGTGGCTTTTCGATGCTTCTCTTATACAAACACATCCGGGAAACTATAAGCATGGCTCGCTTTATCTATTCCTTGATTGAAGAACATGTTCATATGTTTAATGCACTTCATAGTTACTATTAAGACCATCAATGGGGCTTTCTTACACCAATTCCCACTTCTGAAAATTGTCATCCCCTTTCTTTTTGCCCTCTACTTTCCCTTTCTAGTTACTTAGTTGTTTTTCGGAAAATGTCTAGGTGCGAGAGCTGGCGGATTCGCGTCTTCAAATTTCCATTGATACTTTTATATCACCAGCCCGACCGACTGCTTCCTCGTTTCATATTGAGCAAACTTTTTGGATCGCAGGTTCCCAAATAGGCAGGTTCAACATTGCTTTTCCATTGTTCTGCCGTATGCAAAGAGCACCCAGACTTCCCCGATCTACAAATTAGCAAACAAATTCCCCTTTTTCTCTTTTGCTTTCCCTTTTTGGTTACGTGGTCCTTTTTCCGAATGTGTCGATTTTCTGAATGTCTTGTGATTTTATATACAACACTTGAAGTTCCGCAATATACAAATTGACCGTCGAAATCCGTCATTGTCTCATGTTCTATGTTACGCATTTTGCAATCAACAGTTGGGATATATACAATTTGACCATTGGGCTCTCACGTCTCGTGAGTAGAAATTGTGGCCATGTTTTCAATCCCATCAATATTCCATGTTCCGAGTATGTCTCATGCTTTTATATCACGAATCCGACCAATTGCCTACCCATTGCATACTTGGCCACTATTACCATCGTCGGTTCCTAGCCAGGCTTGCTCAACATTGCCCTTCCATTGTTCTGTACCTGCAAACAACACCCAAAATTCCATGATATACAAATTGATGGTCGAAATTTGTCATTGTGCCATGTTCCATGTTACACATTGTGCAGTGAAAAGTTTGGAGACAAACAATCTGACCATCAGCCCCTCCCGTCTTCTGAGCATATCTTGTGACCCTGTTTTTGAAGCCCGCTCGACCGCTTTCCATACTTGGCCATTTCTTGGAATCTCTTTCGCGGGNAGAAGACGGGAGGGGCTGAGCATATCTTGTGACCCTGTTTTTGAAGCCCGCTCGACCGCTTTCCATACTTGGCCATTTCTTGGAATCTCTTTCGCGGGTTGGTGGGTGGATGAAATGTACAATGCTTAATCGCTCTTCGCCATCCCCGCCACATTTTCACTTCTTTCTAGATATTCAATTATTAAGCTTTAATGCTAGTAGCTCATTGTGCAGGAACCATTAAGATTGTCATTAATGTCTGGAAGGCCAAAGAAGATGTGTCATTAATATGAATTAAACCAAGATTTGCAGAGAAGAGTGTTAACCTTTCCAAGTATTCATTTCAAGCATGATGCAATCTCTTTCGTGCGTCGGTCGGTTGGCGCCTTTACGAAATCTCTAATCCTTAATCACTCTTCATCGTCACCGCCACCTTCCCACTTTTTCTAAATATACAATTAGTAAGCTTTAATGGTAACAACTCATTACACACGGACCATGGAGATTGTCACTGATCAACGAAAGGCTCGAGGAGATCTTCCATTGATACGCATTAAACCAAGATCCGTGGAGGTTTATATTATTCCTTCCCAATTTTCATTTCAAACATAATTTGGAGAAAATGAAAATTCGTGTTAACTTATGGCAGTAGTTCCACGATAGTTCTGTCCAGATACAGTAAACACCTTTGGGCATGATGGCCAGAGGTTCCAGTATTCCAGAGCATATTCTTACCACTCATCTCTCTTCGCCCAGGAGCAAAAACGGAAATGGTCCCTTGGTGCACCGAGAGATATACTTCAAGCCAAAGAATTCCAAGGCAACCCCGCCTGCTCAGACAACTTGCCCGCCTCCATTGATGGCTAGCGCAGAGGTTGATGCAATCGATTTCGAGCCAAGAGAATATGATCTGATGGACGATGATGGCAATGCAGATGTTGTTCCCACTCCTGTGCCCAAATTGAAATCAACCATAACGGGGGGCACTTCCCGGATCGACGATGGCAGCCCCGACAAGACCAAAAGAAGGGGTTTCAGAAAAGAAACGGACATTGAACGCAATAGCCGCTTTGCAGCTCGAAAGCAGGAATTCAAGACGTCCAAAATAGTCTGTTATGGGCGGAAGTCTTTCACTGTAAGGAAATGGTCTATTGATGCTCCCAAAGATATATTTCAAGCCAAAAAATTATTCAATTCCAGGACCACTCTGATGTTCTCTGGATATACAATTCACATCTTAGGGGATGAGGACCAAAAATCCCACAGGTGCAAGGCATATTCCTACTACTCATCTCCTTCTGCCCAAAATGGATTAATTTGGGCCTCTAGAATTGCTCATGCAACCTGTGTCCCTCAAGTCTTCGACTATGAGGAGGTGGTTTATTGGTGTGTCCTAACTTTCAGTTTCGGGCTCTTCCATTTGCCCTGCAACGTTTTTCGTCTTCTTCCTCACAACAAGCTTGTGAGAACTATCAATTTTACCATGAAGATGGGTTCTTTTGTCCTCTTGTGTTTGAAAAATTATGCGTTGCTTTCTTGCTGCGGTGCAACGTTGGAGCGATGCCAGCGTCAGGAGTAGGGTTGTTGTTCATCTGCTTCAAGCCAAGGATTTATTCCACTGAGGAACCACTCTCTTGTTTCTTTGTCGCCTCAGGTCTTCCACAATATATTGAGATTGGGGCAGCGAACATTAACCCCACGAGGAGAAGACTGAAAAGATTTCCTAAAAAAAAGCATGGTAATCAGTTTTGTATGCATGTTGAAGAGCATCTCGATGGCTCCTGCATGTTGCAAGTCCTGTGCCTATGTTTATGGAAAATATGTTCAATGTTTTGGTCCAAAGAACTCGGTCCAATTTCTATGGATAGATATACACTGCCCATTATTATTATTTTTTTATTGGATTTATTATTAAAAACATTGCCTTGGAGTCTTGGTTGTTGCTTCTTTGTTGAATTTAACACCTCTTCTCATTGGCATGGTTCGATAGTCTCGTAGTTCTTCAATATTGTATTGGCTCAAGTAATTTGATCTAAAATGGAGCATTGAACAATTATATGACAATGCATTGTGTCGATCCATCAGGATTTTATGGAAACAAAAATGAATTTTAGACAGTTTCAAACCAATGTTCAATTTTATTCGTAATGTAGATAGAACATAGCAAGACCAAATCACAATGCGATAGTCTGGGACCCGCCATAGAAATTCCGTTTTCATCTCAACCTTGCTAAGCAAACGATTTCTTATTTCCCTTTTGCTTGCTTGATTCGTTTAGTCCGAAAGGGAATATTTTATTAGTTGTCCATCCCCTGGCCTCTATTTGAGCATTTTTTACTTTATTAATGAAATTACCAAATTTCTTGTTTGCGAAAAAAAAAATAATATATATATATATATATGGAGGTTGTAGTATATATATATATTTGACTACAACCTCCATATATATATATGGAGGTTGTAGTCAAATGGGACTATGAAATCAACTACAATATTAAAATTCAAGATCGTCATTGTTGTTTCTAAACATGCAATTATTAAGCTTTAATGCTAACAACCCATCATGCAAGAAGTTTAATACTTAAGTTAATATGTTAAAGTCATGGAAGAATATATCAAGAACACAATTACTTCCACAAGTTGCAATAAAATATAATCTTCAACAAAGCATTTGCTCACACCCTTTTTAATGGTACAAGCACAATAGAAAACGAATAAGTGGATAAAATATTGGACTAGAAAATGATGGTTTTGCAACAATGGAGCTTGTTTGAAACCAATTCCCGCTTACGGAAATTTCCCTCTGCCTTTCTATTTTCCCACTCTTTTGTCCCCTGTAGTTTCTCTTTCTGGTTACTTGGTCATTTTTTTCGAAAATGTCTTGTTGCGCGGGTTGGCGGATTCACGCGTTCACATTTTCATTCATGCTTTTATATCGCGATTCCGACCGAGCGCTTCCCCTTTCTCTAAATTGCACTTGCCTTGTTCTGTGACCTGCAAACAACACTCTAGCTTCTGCGATATGCAAATTTACTTCTGGACTCCCACATCATCCCCTCTTCTGTGTTACACATTTTGCATTGAAATGTTCCCATACATACAATTTGACCGTCGGGGCCTTATGTCTCCTCGGAAACCCTTTTCATCCTATTTTTAAGCCCTTCAGACCACTTTCCACACTTGACCATTTCTTGATATCTCTTTCGTGGATCGTCGAGTTGGCGGGTTCAGGAAATTCCCAATTTCAAGTTATTGTTTCATGTGTCCGCTACCTTCAAACTTCTTTCCAAGTATATGCAATAAGTATACAACTTCTCCAGAAACATACAGAAAAGATCTTTCTAGGAAATGGAATATCTATTGCAGATTTGAATATATTGGACCTTCTTTTCCCTCTTCTATACTTAAAACCAAATTCTCGTTTATTTTTCCCCTCTACTTTCTCTTTCTGGTTACTTAGTCATTTTTTCGAAAATGTCTCAATGCGTGCGTTGGCGGACTCACGGGTTCACATTTGTGCTCATGCTTTTATATCGCAACTCCAACCAACCGCTACCCATTCCATGCTTAGCCACTTTTCAGATCGCGGATTACCGGGCAGGTGGGCTCTATATTGCACTTCCATAGTTCTGTGACCTGTAAACATCACCCGGACCTTCGCGATATACAAATTTACTGCCGCACTCTCGCATCATACCCTCTTCCGTGATACACAGTTTGCACTCGAAAGTTCTAAAACCTGCAATTTGACCTTCGGGTGATCACGTCTCCCGGGGAACTATTGTCACCCCATTTTGAAGCTCGTGTGTCCGCTTTCCATATTTCAACATTTCTTGGAATCTCTTTCGCGCCTCCAATTCCACACTTACCTGAGTTTTTTGCTTGCGGGTTCTCGGACAAGCAGACTACACTTCCATTGTTCCTTGACCTGCAAACAACCCCCTGACATCCGCGATATACAAATTGACTCCTGGACTCCTACATCAGCCCCTCTTTCGTGTTACACGGTTTGCACTCAAAAGTTCTGATACATACAATTTGACCGTCGGGGCCTCACGTCTCCTCAGGAACCTTTGTCAGCCTATTTTGAAGCCCGTCCGACCGCTTTCCATGTGGCCATTTCTTTCAATCTCTTTCGTGGATCGTCGGGTTGGCGGGTTCAAACAATTTCCAATTCCTAGTCGTTGTTTTCTCTGCCCGCCACCTTCACACTTCTTTCCAAGTATATGCAATAAGTATATAACTTCTCTAGAAACATGTAGAAAAGATCTTCCTGGGAAATGGGACACTATTACAGATGTGAATATATTAACCCTTCTTTTTTGTCTTCTATACTTAACCAAATTCTCGTTTCTCTTTTCCTTGTACTTTATCTTTCTCGTTACTTAGTCATTTTTTCGAAAATGTCTAGCTGCACAGGTTGGCGGACTCACGGGTTCACATTTGCAGTCGTGTTTTTATATTGCGACTCCAACCGGCTGCTTCCCCACTCCATACCTAGCCTCTTCTCTGACTACGAATTCCGAGTAGGCAGGCTCTAGATTGCACTTCTATTGTTCTGTGACCTACAAACAACACCTAACTTCCACGATATACAAATTTCCAACCAGACTCTCACATGATACCCTATTCTGTGTTACACAGTATTCCCATCATCCCCTCTTTCGTGGTACACATTTTGCACTCAAAAGTTATGAGACACACAATTTGACCGTCAGGTCCTCACGTCTCCAGTGGAACTATTGTCACCCCATTTTGAAGCACGTCCGTCCGCTTTCCATACTTCACCATTTCTTCAAATTATTTTCGCGGATCGTCGGGTTGGCGGGTTCATGAAATATCCAATTCTTAATCGTTGTTTCCTGTGCCCACGCCCTTTGCACTTCTTTCCAAGTATGCAATAACTGAGGTTTAATACTAACAACTCACCATGCCTCGAGGAGACCGTTATAATAACTGTTCCTACACAACTTGTACAGAAACATGCAGAAAATATGTTGCTAGGTAATGGGATATGTATTACAAATACTTACCGACTATTTCGCTTGTGGGTTCCTAGACAGGTGGGTTCAAGATTGCCCTTGCATTGTTCTACGACCTGCAAACAGCACCCGGAATTCCATAATATACATGCATAAAATATCTTGCCAGGTAATGGGATATCTATTACAAATTTCAATATATTAGCGAAAACGAGTCTGACCGACCATTTCCCTATTCCACACTTAGCCACTTTTTCAATTGCGGGTTCCCAGACATGCGGGCTCAAAATTGCCCTTCCATTGTTCCATGACCTGCAAACAACACCCGAAATTCCACAAATATACAAACCGTCCGCTTGACTGCCCCCATCATGCACTTTTCCCTTTTACGCCTTTTGCAGTCAAAATTTCTGAGACATGCAATTTGATCGTCGGGCCCTCACCTCTCCTCACAATCCCCTATAACCCTATTTTGAAACCCGTCCAACCGCTTTTCATAATTGGCCATTCCTTACTTGTTCTTCCCCGTCCCCGTCATCTTTGCACTTGTTTATAATAAAAAATTGTATATAATTTGATCGTCGGGCGCTCACCTCTCCTCTATTTCGTTTGGAACCCTACTTTCAAGCCCGTCCGACCATTGATCATACTTACATATATATAAAAGAGTCTTATTTATAATAAAAAATATTGTTTATATATATATATATATATATATATATATATATATATATATATATATATATATTATGTGTGTGTGTGTGTGTGTATATAAGGTCTTATTTCTAAGTATACAATTAGCAAGCTTTAATGTTAACCCGAGATTTGAGGAGATCTCCCATTAATACGCATTAAACCAAAATTTCTGGAGGGTTATATTATCTCTTCCGAGTGTTAATTTCAAACATCATGGAATGTCATTCGCGCATCGTCGGGTTGGCCCATTCACGAAATATTCAATCCTTAATTCCGAAAACTAGTCCAACCGATCGTTTCCCTATTCCATACTTAGCCACTTTCTCAAAATTCTGAAAATATACAAACCAACTGCTGAACTGCCCCATCATGCTCTATTCTGTTTTACATGTTTTGCAATAAAAAATTTCAAGACATAAAATTTGATCGTCGGACACTCACCTCTCCTGAGTATCCCCCGTAACCCTATTTTGATTCATGTATGATCGCTTTTCATACCTGGCCTTCCTTGCTTGCTCTTCCTTGTCTCCGTCACCTTTGCATTTGTCTATAATAAAAAAATGTTTATNATGTGTGTGTGTATATAAGGTCTTATTTCTAAGTATGCAATAAGTAATCATTACTCCTAACAGCTCACCATGCAACACCCATAGAGATTGATTGTCATTAACGAGTGAAAGGATCGAGGAGCTTTCCCATTCATAAGCATTGAACCAACATTTGTGGAGGGTTATATTATACCCTCCAACTGTTCATTTCAACCATTGTCTGGAGAAAAATGATGTTCTCATAAACTTATGGCACCAACTCGACAAAAGTTATGTGGAGATACAGTGAATATATTCCGGCATGAGGACCAGAACTTCCAGTGTTCCAGGGCATATTCTTATTACTCATCCCCTTCCGCCTAGATCGAAATAATTTGGACCTCTGGGATTTCTCGTGTAGGTTGTGTCCCTGAATTTTTTGACTGTAAGGAGATGGTCTCTTGATGTGTCGATAAATATATTTCAGGCCAAATAATTATTCCACTGCAAAACCACTCTTTTGTTTCTTTGTCACCTCAGGTCTTCCGCCAGATGTTAATATTGACGTAGACAACATTGACGTTCAAAGGAGAAGATTCCAAGCAGTTCCTAAGAAAGAATAATAACGTGTTACACCTCTTGCCCAAGTTCCTGGAAGACCTGATGGCAATTCCTGAAGATATCACAAGCTTGTAGGTTAGTTCATTTAGAAATCCATTCTGGGAAATTCCCTGGTTGTTTACAATAATAACGAGACAGGAATCCACAACAAATATTTCTCGCATAGTTCTTTATATTTTGTATTTCACAGTCAAGGAACAAGCCATTTTTTATTGGGGGAAGCTAATTTCCCATGAAATATGTTCCTAATTGTCAAGTTTCAAAAAGGAGAAGAAATTTTATATGTCATCCTACTTGGTTTTTGCAATAGCACATTGCTGCCAGTTTCCAAAACTATCTCTATCCAAGAAGGTAAACTGGGTATTCGACCCAATAACGTTCTGGTACCAGGCCTTGTGGAAGCACAAGGCCTCCCACTATTTTTACGAGGTTTTTAATGACTTTGTGTATGTTTTCAAAGTTTTATTGTTAGGAGAAGATGCTCCCCACATATATGACCAGGCAACCAGGTTTTTGGATAGGAAGGGGACACTTGAACAAATGGATAATTACATTGTGATAAGGATTTTTGGTTCCAAGGAAAAACCTGATCTCCTTCCATGTCACATTATGGACATAATGTTTGTTACAAAAATAGAAAGGCAATACAACTATTGGTTGCATCTATTCCATGAGAAGAGAAAAAAATAGTTCATTCCTCTACCTTGGAAAGTCGGGGACTTCGTGTTGAGGAACGTTAACAAAATTGATGAATTTGCAGACCATTTCAGCAGCTTGAACCTAAGATATGCTGAAATCCTAACAGGGTTCGACCCTAATAAAAAAAAATTAGAACATTTGCTAACACTTGGGCTCGTAAATTATTTTTTCAAGAAACACCTAAGAAAAAACAGAGACACTGGCGACAATGCTCCTTCTTCTGATGCTGACGACCTAGACACACTGCAAAGCACCACTAAATTTTACAAGCAACAAGAAAAAGGCCCCGGTGAGAAGAGTGTTCAATCGACAGATAGCACTCCCAAAAATACAACATCCAAGAGCATCCCTCCAACGGCCCACCAAAAAAATAAAGGAACTCAGAATTCTTCAAACAGAGGAGGAAATAATGACCCTCCTTACCCTAAAATTGATAGTTCTCACAAGCTTCCCGTGGACAAGAAGAGAAAAAAAATTGTAGGACAGGCGGAAGAGCCCGAAATTGAGAGTGAGAACATAGAACTTGAACCTGGTCTGGATAGTGCTTTCTGCAACCTTGATTAACCCATAGACGCGATCCAACATAGTCGTCCAATGGACATAGATGATACCAATTTTTTTTACGAAGATGAATCCTTCGTGTTCCGGAGCGTTGTTTTTTACAGCGAGTCTAAAAAATTAATTATTGAAAAGAGAGATGTAAAAAATAAGAAAGGAAAATCTCGTTCATAGGTTAACCTTGCGAACATGCGGCCGTCCCAAATCTTTAGACTCCATAGAGCAACTGGATATGCTCTTGATGATTCCATTGGAGGCACTGAGGCTGAGAATACCAGACTGTAGGACCGGGTCAAGGAATTGGAGGAAGCTTTGATTCCTATGCCATTGCTTGTCAGTCATTTATAAATAGCCATGCATGCCACCCCTACAACCAAGTTAAAAGGATCCTCTAGCCTCCTCGCATTGTGTAGAGGATATGTGGATAATAATATCAAGAAAAGAATGGAACAGATTTTTGAGGCGTGGGAAACATCACAAACCATGGCTTCCCTTGGAATAAGGGCACATAATTTGCTCGAACATTTGTAGGTGGATTTAAAAGATGAAGAACATTTCTATTTAGAAATGGTCCTTCCTTTTGGCACCATTTTTAACAACATGACAGAAACGAGAAGAAGACAACAAGATCTCCCGTCCAAAAACCGGATCACTAAATTAAATGCATGCTGGAAAGAAAAAGTGAAGAACCTGCATCCCGTTGTCCATTCATGTGAACAAGCCATATCAAAGAAATAAAAATTATTCACAAAGATGACCAGAATAGACTTATCCAGAGGGACCAACGACTTCCAAGACCCCAAATTAATCTTCAACTCCTTTCCCTTAACTAAGAAAGCCTTCGATAAACAGGTTGATATTTTTAAGGCGTTGTCTTTGGAAAAGTTTTACAACATCCTTGAATATGGTGATGATTACGTTGACAACTGGCTAGTCGACTATTCGGTACAAAATGAGGAAATTGATCAGGCTCTCCATAATATTTCTATCGATCTAAGGGAATTAGAAAAGGAAATTTTCAACATAAAAATCTGGAATGAGATCAACATTGCCCCAATGAGAAGCTACATTGAAGAATGGCTCGAAAGGGAATTGAAGCAGGTTGTCAACGAAAGGCAACAGGCAGTTGCCACGATTCTGGTGGTCATTGACGACATCACTAAAAAGGCATCAACAAGAAAATAGCAAAAGGGGTGATATGTACCATCACTGTAAGTCTATACTAATCACATCCTGCTTTGTTTATCAACCCAGTTATTTCACCTTTTTAACTAGAAATGTCTAGCTAAAGATTGATACCTTTCAATTTATTATTTTCAGGTATTACACTCTACTGTCGCCCACTTCTTCTTTCCACAGTCCTATTTCTTGTACATATTTCTCTTATGGTCTGCGGGATCCCCAATCCTAGTCTATATGACAAATGCATTTAAATTTCTAGGAATATGTAACAGACAATATTATTTTTTGATATATTTCAAAGGAAACTGTTTTTTATCTCCTTTTATATTTATGCCTCATAAATTTTTATCTTCCACTATGTTGAATGTCAAGAAATTGTGTTTATTTAATTTGAATATAACTTTTTTTTGTCTTGCCACATATAGAGACAAAATAGATAGAAATTTTGAACATAGCAAAATAGATTATATAGTTTCAAAAAATAAATGGGACTCTAGAGGCCATGTGTCATTTACTACATGGATACCACCTGTGATTCATGCTTCTTGCCACATCTCAGCTACAGTTTCCATCTGCCTCCACTACTTTTTCCCATCCCAATGCATTTCTTCTCAATTCAACCCGACAGGGACTACACTGCCATGCAACTGTTGTTTCATTTAATGATCAGAAATATTAAATTTTTATGCAATGATCATATAAGTTGATTTAAATCAAATTGTAAGCATGAGCATGTATGAATTATTATGAGCACAAGCACTAATGATTTATTGGCATCCTCTAGTAAAGTTTGATCATAGTTGGCTTATCATCATATGTTTTGGAATTCTTTTACATATTAATATGGTTTAAAATGTATTTTTTTTCCAAAAGGGGTGGATAATGTTTTGAGTTCTAAGGTTTCAATGATGTTTTAAGTGTGGGATCATCTTCATTCAATGGAAGGGTGTCACATGGTCATAATAAAAAACCATTCTGACATGGGTTAAAAACAATCGTTTTCCTTTAATCAAGAGTCATCTTCAACAACATATCTATGAAAAGGAATTTTATGCCTTCCGCTTTGAACTTGTAGAATATTGCGATCTCATTTTCAAGAGAATCCCTTATTTCATTAGCCCAAGAGGCATGTATCTGAATCGCTCGACTTTTGACTTCAATCCTCAAGTAGAGATCCCAAAAGTTATTAGTTATTATGGTATGGATTAAGTTTCTTCATATCCCATTAATCATATGGAATGACCAATCTCTAAAGTCTATCAAAATAAACTTAAGGTTATACATAGATCATGCTCATCCATAGGATAACAAATTTTCATGTGTCTATATCTACCTTCAACTACCACTACTGCAATACAAGGTTGTAGCAATGTTGATTTGTATCACTACATTCGATTCACTTTTGGTCAAGTCTTTTCTTGCTAACACGCATCAAGATTTTATGTCACATTTGTGTCATGTTTGCATTGCATGTACAATGCTCAAAACTTTTTAAAATTTTATTATTTTTTTGTGCATTATATTTGTTGGGTTAATCTTGACTCAATCATAGGGTTGTTGATTCAATCATTCATGGGTTTACCAGTAGTGGTTTACAAGCCCATGGTGTTTGATGTGATTCTTTGCATGGCTATCTCCACACCATGCATGCCTTTGCATGGCTATGCATGTCCATGTATGTCTTTGCATGACTATCTTCATTCCATGCATGTATCTGCATGGCTATCTTGAAGCCATGCATGCCTTTGCAGTCTAATCTAATTCTAGTAAAAGAATTAGGGTTGTAATTGATGAAACTTATTGAATGGATTGAGATACTCTATTGTAAGAAGCCTTAAGTAGACTTAAGTGGTTGGTGTTGGCCTGGGTTGGCCAGTTTGGCCAAGGTTAATAGATATCTAAGGAGGTGTTGGTTCTCCTAGTTAAGGGTTTCCAAGAAAAATATTGGCTCTATGTGCATGCATTTCGTGTTGTGTTATTTATCTCAGTTTTTTAACATGGTATCAGATCTAGGCAGACCTGGAATCTCCAACGAGTGTGGTTTGATGTTGAGATCCATGCTTATGAAATTGTTGGTAAAGTGAGATATGCACACAAATTGAAGTGATGGTTCATGGGTTTATGAACCATGGTGAATGACACATGGAAATGGAGCATAGGAAGAAGCGCATTGAGGATGAAGTACTTAGTTAATGAGTGTTTTGGCTCATTGTATTTGGAGCAGGGAGGGATGATGGTAAAGAAGCTAGTAGATGCATCATACATCATTTGTTTGGGTATATAGTGGATCGACGTGGAGCATAGGCGAAAGTGCATTAAGGAAGAAGTATTCGATGAATTAGTGCTTTGGCTCATTGTATATGGAGAAAGGAGGGATGATTTTAAAGAAGTCAGAAGTCAATAGATGCTTCTTGCATCATGTGCTCAAGCATATAGTGGTAATATAAGTACTTGGTCTATGTAATTGTATTTGGAATAGGAGGAATGCTTGCAATGAAACAGGTTGATGTTTCATAGCATCATGTGCTCGAGCATACAATTGTAATTATTTTTATGGAGTTGTATTTTCTCACATGTAAATGGGCATAAGGTTATAATACCTATTTAGGCATGTGTACCCCTAGTTTGATGGTTCATTGATATAAAGTCTAGATGTATACCTAGGTGATAGGGGGGCATGTTGTATTCCTGATACCCATTTTATAAACTTTGAGGGCTGTAGATGTTTTTCCCAAGTCAAGTTTAAATGGGGGAACGTTGGGTTAATCTTGACTTGGTCATAGAGTCATTGATTCGGTCATTGTTGGGTTTGGAATTAGTGGTTTATGGGCCCATGGTATTTGATGTGAGCCTTTTCATGGATATATCCACACCATGCATGTATTTGTATGGCTATGCATGTCCATGCATGTCTTCGCACATATATCTCCACTCCATGCATGTCTTTGCATGGATATCTTGAGGCCATGCATGTCTTTGCATTGTAATCTAATTATAGTAAAAGAATTAGGCTTGTAATTGATGAAGCTTATTGAATGTCTTATGATACTCCATTGTAAGAAGCCTCAAGTGGCCAGTGTCGTCCTGGGTTGGTCGGGTTAGACAAGGTTAATAGATATCTAAGGAGGTGTTGGTTCTCCCGGTTAAGGACTTCCAGGATAAATATTGGCTCTATGTGCATGCATTTCATGTTTTTCTGTTTCTCTCTTAGTTTTTAACAATATTTGCATCATTTTTAAATTTACATGCATTTTAATTGCATCATTCATGTAACATTTACAAACTATCATGCATCGAGAGTATCATGTTTGTGTCTTGGTGTATCAAAATAACATCTTATTCATAAATATATAACATTGTGTTAGTATCATGATAGCGTCGTGATATTGTATTTGATAAATAACTAGATGTTTTGAAATTGTTGTTGTATTTGCATATAATTTTGATGTCATTCTTCCAGAGAGTTCCAATTGTGGAAGGTAGAGAGGGGAATAAAAAACTAATAAACCTTGATGGGGAAGATTTAGAGGTAAATGTGAAGGGAATATTCAAACTCCAAAGTTTTGACCTGTCCCTTTGTCCTTTCTCTCACTCATTGGAATACCCATTCCATGGCATGGTTTTTCTCTACTGCGCCTTCTACACATCTCTATGGGTGTGTACATTGGAAGTTTGGGTTGTCATGATTCATATTGGCCATATATGATTTGTCTAGTATGATAGTAGCATAATTAATAATACCATATCTTGTATGATTTGATATAGTCAATGTGAATCACACTCAACAAACCAAGTATATTACAATAGGGGATAATACATGCATTTCTATGAAAATGTCATCTTAATCTTATTTTTGGTCATTCTCATGTGTTGAAAAAATGTAATTTTTTTGAAATGAAGCTTTCTTAACACTTGTTTTCATATAAGTGGCCAATTGAAATAAAAATAAGTTATCATAATGGTGAGAATTTCATCAAATACATTTAGCTTATGTACTCTTATTATATAGAAGAAAGAATTTGTTTCTCAGGGATGGATGAAGCACTATTTATTTTAACAGTTGCTTTCAAAGTGATGTTTCATGATAATGTCAAATCATCTATGCAATATTTAAATGTTATTCATTGGAGACCTAATCAAAAAGCCAAACTTCGAGCCATGTTGTCATCTTTGCAAATAAATATATTGTCCAACTTGGTTGTAAGACTTGTTATGGGTGAAGGAAAGTTTAACTACGAGAATATAGAGATGGTGAAGGATTATATATATGACTTGTTTTATATGACTTCAAATAGATTAGAGTATCATAACATAATCGATAAACACATGTTAGATTACTTTGAGTCAACTATGTAACCATGACATCAAATGGATCAAAGTATCCCATTAGAATCGATAAACATATGTTTAACTACTTTGAGTTAATGGTATCACTAAGTGTTAAAGATGCATGTTGGTAGGATATTTTAAAAGAGTTTAATGTTAATGTTGAGGGTATTAAATCTAAATCTGATGAAAAATGTATAAGTTTGGCTTGTTTTACCTTGTTATGGCTAGTGGACATTATTAAATGACATGATATAAAAAAAATTGAAATAGTATTCAAAGTGTCTTGCAAATATACAAAGCTTCATAATTCAATAATTGCTCGTGTAGTAAATAGTTATTATTTTAAGCATGAGATACTTAATATTTTAAACGGTTTCTGAAGGTAATGGGATAAGGGGAGATAATTACTTCAACTTCATTATGAGTTTCTTTTCTTACCAATTAGGTTGATAATATATACCACATCACTATTGTTTGTTGATACAATGTTGAGAAATTAACAACATTTTAGAATGCATTAGAGAAAAGAATGATTGATGCCAGAGAAACCCTCCCATTGGTCGAGTAAGCACTTATCTTTGACATTTGGAAAGACATTTTCACCAAAAATTACATGAGTACAAGCAATGCCTATGATTGGTGGGTTAATAAACTACATGATGTTATCATCATAGATAAGATTATTTGATATAAATGACATTGTGTTAGGGTCCCATCTTAACTCCCCTAGTTAGTGGAATAAATAGTTACTTAATGCATTGAGGGACATATTTATTAAATAAGGCCCCACGAGGTAGTAAGTGTGAAATCAATCAATGTAAGTGGCCTCGTTAAAAAAGGTTCACTACTTAGTGGTTGAGGCCTCATTAATGGAAGTTCACTAGATGGTTAGGGTTTTGGGTCAATTAAAAACTATATATAGTAGTAGAATCCATGTAATGGGTTGTCAACTAAATATTATTGTATTTGGAGCTCTACTCATGTTGGAGGTTTCCCCCTAAAAGAGAAAGTGAACATTGAATCCAATTTTGAATATTAATAAATGTTTGCTTAATGTGTTATTTTCCCATTATGGTTCTATTATTTGCTTTCCTCATCTATATTTCCATCTATCTTGTTATATTTAATTTATTTTTGCATATACATTCCATATGTTTTTCTTTGAATATTTTGTTTCCACTAATAAGGAACACCATAAGTGGTATCAGAGCATTTATGTGCCAACACATGCTCCAAATTTTAAAAGAATTTTTGTAGGCTAGAGACGTGTTTCGACATCTTTAAATAACATAGAGATATTTCATTCAATGGGAAAACCTACATTTTGGGAGTAATAGACAAAAAATACAAGAGGCTTCACTTGGTTGGACACCCTTCTAACCTTTGTTGGTACTTCTTCGAGTCCTGCCGCGTCAAATAACACATGTATAAAAAATCATCTTCCATGTACCTTTGTGTAAATCAAAATCCCCTTATGTGCACATAAATCCAACCTTAAATATTGTTGTCAATTGTCTTATTGCTAGTAGACCAAGAACAACACTCTAGGATATCACTATCATGTACCAGGGTATTAGGTAGTACGACTAAGGGTATAGTTTATCCTCCTTAGTTGGTGCCATGAAATATGTGGTTGAGTACTATTGTTGGAAACCCTCTAGTATATCAAAGAGATATAGCGCTTAACACTCCTTTAACCTTAGGACACTACAAATCCTTGCTTCTTCCTTCAAACCCAAGATTATGTAGCATGGGTAATGAAAATCCTAGACATTTTGTAATATTAGGAATTTGGGAATTCATTAATGGATTAATACTCAGTAGGAACTAATACACCTCATGTACTAAGAAAGAAAAAAAATCCTTGCGGGAGACCTATCTCAACAAAATCTTTGTGTGACATTGATCACCATGGTGTCACTCTACGGTAAATCAAATTTTTTATGGACTCATTCGTACCATTTCTTTTGGCCCCTCTCAACAAATTCCTCTTGGGACACTAATTATGTTGGGTTAACTCTTGGCTAACCTATTTGGTGGACCCCGTGGACCCATGCCAAACACCTGCATCATATCATTCATGGAGGAAATACATGAAAAGGTTGATTCTCTCACCTAGTGAGTTAACAAAATGGAAACCAATATGTCTTCCCTCATTGCACAAGTTGACCTTCGTTTTGAACAAATTGTGAAATTGAAGGGTAAGCTAAGGAGGGAAACAATGACTTTTGTGAAGGTTCCCATAAGGGTAAGCACATTGAGGAGGAAGAAGGCATCAATCATAACTTCTTATTCTTTTATCATTTCCACAATATGATGCCCCACTTTCCTTAAGTTTGATCGGTCAGATATGATTGGTTGCATTACAAAAATGGCGCACTACTTTTCTTTTCATGCCATAACAGATGACCTATTGAAACTCTACATAGGTGTCCTCTATTCAGATAGGGAACATTGGAATTGGTGGAAATGGCATACGAAAGCATATCCAAGGGTCACTACATAGAGTTACTTTGTGAAAACCATGTTTTTTCAATTCATCATATACTAACTTTTTGGGCCATATTACCAAATTGTGCCAAACCAACACAGTGGAAGACTAATATTGATGTTTTGGAATGGTTGGTTGTTAGAACTGAAAATTCAACTAATGATTTTTTTAAGAAATTCTTTATCAATGGCCTAAAGGAGGAAATCAAAGCTCATGTATAGATGAACCAACCTGCTACTTGGTTGGAAGCTACCAAGCTAGCTCATCATGCCCAAGGTAAATTTAAACCTTCTATACATTGTATAAAAGAGGGCCCTGCCAAGAAGACAACACTAAAATGTGTATTGATGACGAAGTTTATATACATGTTCATCGTTACAAAGATGAAGCCAATGGTTCCATGCAAATTATGGATAGGATTGTGTGGTCCCAACAATAATTAGGGAAAAAAATAAACAAATTAATAGGAAATAGGGACAAAATTGACAAGTTAATCGAAGATTCTAAAAATTGACAAAAAAACTTAATAAGAGGTATCCATGACAAGAAAAAAGTGTTAAGGATAAATTATGATCATAGAGAAGGGATTGATAAACAATTTGAAATATCTTAGATGAGGTGAGTCAACAATAGAACTAGTTACTTACAAAAATCCACCAGTAAGTCTAAAATCGTTGACCACAATTCATGAAATAAGTCAATATAGAACTATTCAACCTAATAATATCAAAATAAAAACACAAAATATAAATGTCGAAGCAATGCGAACATTCTCATTAGCTTAAATCTCATGCACCCAACAAAATATAAATAAAGAAAATGTGTCTCAAAGGGAAACTACTACTTGAAAAGAACAAGTACAAGAACCTGGGATTAGATATATTCTGCCTCATCTAAGGAAATTTGATAAGACCCATGCTACAATAAAAGAGGGAAGCAAACCTACAATTACACTTGCAACCATGACAGGAAATTACAACCTAAAACCTTGAAGCTCCAAGGAATCATAAAAGATAAAAATGTAATAACACTTATAGATTCATGCAATACTCATAATTGTATAGACATCAATGTTTCTAAACAACTAAACCTTTTTGTGTACCCCACCAAGGACCTCACATTTATAGTCATCGATCGAAAAAAGGTCAAGGGAGTAGGAAGATGACATAAAGTCTCAGCTCAAATACAAGAACTAGAACTACAAATATAATTCTACGCTCTACCACTCAATGACATGGATATGGTGCTAGGTGTTGAATGGTTGATGTTGTTGGGTACTTATACCACCAACCTTGAAGCATAGTGTATGGAATTTAAGTGACAAGGACAACATTATAAATTATATGGGTTTGAAGGTTCCCATCTGTTGACGGGCGAAATCGACTGTCTGTCAACTGAGAGAGTGGAACCGGTCCGGAGTTGTCTAATAACCCAAGCCATTTGGGATGAACCACCCTGACGGGTTTAGCGGCTCCGTTAGCCGATCTAAGGTCCTAAGAAAACAAAAGAAAACTAATCTAAACTAACTAATCTAACTAAAACTAACTAATAAAACAAACTAAACT